>CM031240.1:276601666-276786666 GCA_018340775.1 Taxus wallichiana var. yunnanensis
GGGAGCTCAATCCAAACAAGGATTTTGAGTGACACCTGATTACTCAGATTAAAATCCGGAGTCCATGAGGATAGCACAAGAAGGGTGTTGCCTAAATACCAACAAGCGACCTTAAGAATAAGGGTCAAGGCCTTGTGAGGGTCCATGAAAGGTAAAGAGATAAAAACCTTTGGTGAGATTCTGGACTCCGAAACCGGATGCCAAATGACTCCCAATTGTTTTTCATCTAATTCTGCAATCGTCTCAGACGGGATGCGACCACAAAAATAGGCAATAAGACAATGGTTATGATCCCGGTCACCACGGGGATCCAAAAACTCATTAACAATAACCACATCAGGGAACATCCTTGCGCGCTTGGGAGCCATGATCACCAGTATCAACAGTCGTTGAAATAGGGAGTCTTGGTCATTTATAGGCACAAACACCGCCTAAGCGGTGGAAAAATGTTGACGATTTTCTATAGATGAATGGTGAACGTTTATGATGATATTTCTCCAGGCAAGGTATGCCTTGCACTCTAATGTTCATAACCTAATTTTTTTTAATGATATATAAGTTTTTATTGTTATAATAATAGTTTGGATTTCAGGAACAGGCCATTTTATTACTTTCCAGCACCCTGAAACCCATTCAAAATAACGGCAGTCAACCCACCTCAAAATCAGGTAACCATCTCCCAACCCTGGTTTACTACATACATTACAAGTTGCTTTGGCTTGCAAGTCTCATTTTTTACCACCGCGCTGCAAGCATTTTAAAACAAGTTTATGAAAAATTGTTCAGAACCTTTTAGGAAAAAAATTGTACTAATTTTTCTTTATCGGAGTTACCTTCTGTGAACTATTATGGAGAACTTAAGAAGTGATAGATCTTTTACTTCTCATTTCACTCTTGAGAAGAAGGTGATAATAAAGATAGAACAAAAAGATTTCACACAAGTTTTTTCCTAAAAAATTTCTCCATTTAGATAATATGCAGTCCATTCCCCATTAAAGTTATCAAAAAATATTATGACTACTCCTTAACTAAACTGGGTTGGAAATAACAGCAGATCTTCTGATTGCGAGGAAGAATTCTCTGCAACGTTTTCTGGAGAAGCGAAATCACAGGTTCTTTATACTTGTTTTATATTTCTCCATGTTTGGATTTTTTTATATTTAGGAGAATTAATGTGTATTTAACTTATTCTTCTGCAGACTGAATGCAAAGGCTCCCTATACCATTTCACATGGTCCATGTCTCTGATCTTATATTTTACGTATCTGAAGGCCATATACAATTTGTTAAATAGAGAAACCAAATATTCTCTTTAATATTTTGGACTGCAGTGATTATAATTATGAATATGAATGCGGTCAGAACTGATAATCTCATAAATAATTGGCGGAGATGGTTAATTTTCAACTTATAGAAAGTCATAAAATAGTTCTCAAATTAATTATTATGGTTTGTTATTTTATTAGAAAATGGGTGCCCCTGTTAGTGTGAAAGATAATGATATTTTATTGATAGGATTAATAACAAATTTAAACACATAAAAGATGTGGACGTCATTCCTAATATGGTATTTTTAATATGGTAGTTAGGGATGGACATGATATTTCTTTTTCTTCTCACGGAGATATATGACACGTTTGCAATAGTGATGAATGGGTGTCGGTAATAAATTTAAAAAAAAAAAAATGGAAATCATATCATGATATGAACTCATGACCTAATTAGTAACTGTATGCCCTTTCCAACTACGTTGCAATTCCACATGAGTTCCAAATAATGTTCGGGGAGAAAAATTAATGTAAGGTTTGTAATGAAGCTCTGTGGAAGAATGTAGTTGGTAAAATTAATGGAGATTCTATGCACAATAGAAAATTGTTATAAGATTTAGAGTTATGGCTATTTAATTTTGTTTTGTTTTTACATAATTGCTTTTTAGTTTTATGTTTAGTTAATAGTTTTTTTCATAAATATAAACTAATCTTATAAGTGTAAAGGAATGTGCACTTTTTGTGTGAGTGTATGTAATTTTGTTGGAGGAAGCAAAGGGAAAATGTTTCTTACAAAATGAATGTAGAAGTTGTGTGTAACATATTCAATATGGAAACAATAAATATTAGTGGTAGTATTATGAATCTGGAATATTAGAAGTAGGAGTAAATTGAGGACAATAACAAAAGGAGATAAAAGTGTAAAGTAGACAAGGATAATGTAGTTTATAGAAGATTGTTCATTGGTATGACATGATTGTGTTGTGTGGCACCCAAAGTTGTGTAATTTCAAATATGGATAATATGTGTAAGGGAACGTAGTACAATGAAGGTGTGAAATTAAGTTACAATCTACATTGGTAAGTGATGCATACATCTATGGTGCATGCATTGCTCACTTGTTTGGGATATAAAAGTTACGATGGCATACTAGAAATGTCAAAACATGCATCCGAAACATTGTCGAATAGAGTTTGCACAACAATTGCAAAAGATCAAAAACACCATGGGCGAAGGGTTGTTCAAGAAACCCTAGGTTGAATGAGCGAGGGAGCTCTCTTGAAGAATTTTCATGTTGGTGAGGGTGAGTAACTATTTCCGCATACAAATGTATCGGTTGTAGTAAGAAATGAGAGGTTATTATTAACAAGTTATGTAATACCTATAATGGAACATGTGTCGAGCATTAGTGAGCATCTTCGAAAGGAAACCATGAAATTATCATTAAACTTCAGAAACAAAAATAGTGGGTGACATATGTATTAATCTATAATACTCTATGCTTAAGTAACATTATAAGTAAATCCCTTTAGAGTTGTGTACTACAAGAAAAGAAGAATAAAAATGATATGGTAGAATGTGTCATCAAATTCCTCTTTTGAGGTTCAAATTGCATACAAATAGGAACATTAGGGTTGATGAAGTAGTTAAAAGAGCACGAGGCATAGTTAACGTCAATGTAGATGTAGTGTTTAGACACATGTACATGGTTGTAATTTTTACATGCATGGTCATATTTTTGTTTTGGGAGTTTCCTTTGTTTTATATATTTAGGACATGCTTATACATGTGTTGTAAATGAAGGGGAAGCTATGTACAACTTAGTTTTCCATCTTCTTTTCGTGCATGAACATTTTTGTGTACATCATTCTTGTGTAACACTCAAAATTAAAGATAAGTGAGATGTGTAGGTCAACGAGTGAGCGCACTCTTGAGATTACTATAAATTTAAGTCCTTAACAATCAACATTGTTGATGTCTATTCGCTACCTTATCAAGTGTCATGTCTTGCACCTTATGGATGGTGAACTCTCATGAAAATTTAAGTGGGATCTTCTTACAATTTTTGCATGTGACTTGTAGGCTCCAAATGTGTGTCATTGAGGTCTAATAGCATTGTATTGTTTGCTTTTCTCAAATTTTCTCCTTCCAACTAGAAGGTGCAAGGATTTTAGCATTTTCTTATTGTGTGAGGCTTTTAATTCCTTCGTTGCATAGAGATGTTTGACACTTGTGAAGGTTTTTTTTCTCTACTGTAGACATGAAATATTTTGTTCGTGACATGAGAATATTCTAGTCTATTATCGTTGGCTTTGTATTTCTAATGTTGTTTAATAAATGTTCAAATTCTAGTTGTTGTGGGTTCTGCAACCTTGTGGTGGAAGTTTGTATGTAAGGTAATGACCATGTCAAATTTGAGCCAGAGGGAGTGTCCAAATAACATTCCTATGTATAGTAGTATGTTGTTAATAGGGGAAGTTGGTGCAAGTTACCCACCAATATCATTGAGTGACAACCAAAATCAATGTTATTTTTCTAATGTAGTTCCTCGCATAACCTGCAATTTATATTGCTTAGCATTTTCAGCCCTATAAAGTTCATTTTATATATGAGAATATACTCTATGTCCCTCATAAACTCTTAGAAAACTTCTACAACTTGGCCTTCGAGATCCTTTGTTTTGTGAATGGGTATGTGAATGCCACAATGTATAGTAGATGCATTTATGTTGAATGTAGTGATACCCATTAGAGCCAGTAAAAGAATGAAAGACGTGTTACTTAATTTGAGTGTTTGTAACCCATTTCTATGCAAACTATTAGGTAGGAATTTCTTGTACCGGTTGTATCTTGAATGACCATATATTAATCATAGAAGTTTTCCATTCCTTCTTGTATACATGTAATGAAAGTGTAGTATGAAAGTCGTTGTTTTGATGATAGAAGTAGGGGATTTGGCTAGTTAGATGAAGCAACACATGGAAGATCATTCTCGTCCGAGCTTGGTCTATGAATTTAGGTATTGTATGATGCAAATCAATAGAGACATCATGCTTTGAACAATCATGATTTCCATCAAAGTATCGAAGCCCTACCATGTCTAGTTCATAAATCATTGCATTGCTTTATGGATACATGTGGGATATAAGTTTCCATTCTAGTAGTTCCATTTCCATGAGGCATTCTCCTTGTGAGTCATTGTCACTACTATTTTTCACACCTGGCACTTCCATCTTGAATATTGGTCATCTCTATAAGTAAAGGGGGTAATATTTTTTTATTTCTTCCCAATGCATAATTATTTGGCCTGTCTAATAACAATGTCTATTTTTATCTATTGGGTGTTTGTAAAGTAAAATATCTTTCCAAAAATGTCTTCGTAGGAGGGATCATCAACTACGAGCACATCATAGTAATGAGAGAAGATTCAAAAACTGCATGGGTTTTCCTTTTGTACCAATTGCGCTCCTTTCCTTTGATTTTTAAAATAACATGTATGTGTAGTCTCAAAGAGAGGGAATTGGGTATTGGTGTAGTGGGTGCCTCATGTACGCATCTATGAATGAAGGAATTAGGATTGTTTTTTTGTAAGGACAAACTTGAATACCTATTTACAAATAAAGAAGGAAATACATGTATGACTATAGATTGAGATGGGAATTTTTGCAACATTTGACATGTTTTTGTTTACTAAATGTCTCAATCAAAAATAGTTTCGATAAGAACTTATTGTAGGTTGTTTTTGCATGGATGTCAATTCCAACTCGTATTAAATATTCTAGTCAACATGTGGTAGTAGCTCTATGATTTTCTCTCTACCTTTGATGCATACCATATAATGTAATGTAGAACTACATGACCAGATACAACGAGTTGATAGTAAAAATTGGCTTGCCATAGTGTTAGCATGGGTGAGTTGTGTATGTTTACTCATGTGTCACTACATGTATGTGTTTATGATTTTACCATGTGTTTCCTATGCTTAGAGTCTAATGTCCCTGGAGTGATTAAGGGATTTATATTTGTATTGAAGAGTAGTGTTTCGCACAGAATGTTTCCGTTCCTAGAATAGAGTTGCTTCTATCCTTTCATTCTCTTGAGAAACAGATAAGGGTTAGGGCTAGGAGGAATACCAGTTGAATGTTGAGAGGGTGCGCGCGTACCGTAGAGAGAGATCAGATCGATTGCAAAGAACTCCTTTTTGTCTAGGAAGGACTACCTGCAAGTAAGAATACAAGACCACCGGATTCTAGTTAGACAATAAATGAGGGAACTGCCTTGGGCCCAGGAAATATTGGACTTCCTTTCGAAGGTGGTCAGTTCCCCTTTTAATATGAATTAACACAAATGATAGCAAAGGGGCTATTGCAAAATTACACTTTAATTACCTTGTTAAAAAGTAATAGAAGAAAGGTGGTTTTGGTTTAAGTCACGTTGATCGATGCCGGTCCTTTACATATAACCGATACCGATTCTTGATAACCGATATCGGTAGGGGCAATGATTTAGGGCTTTTAATAAAGGTTGGCTATAAGGTGGCTATGGTGTTTATAAGGCTGGAAAATGATTAGGGATAGGCAATGGGGTGATGGATAAGACTCAGAGAGTGTGGGGGCTGTTCTTGGGGCAATGTAAGGGTAGAGGAATGACAGTTAGATGCAGGGGCTACTAGGTAGTAGATCTATGAGTGAACTTGTAATTACTGTGATTCAGAAGTTCAAGAAATGTTATTTAAAAATGTACAAGACACTACTTACTAGTTCCTGATGAAGATACAGGTCCAAGGACTGTGATGACAAAGGTAGGGCTCAGGTGGGATGATCTGACAATCAAAAGTGAGCTATCTTCTCTCCCAATGCTTGGATGAGTGTCACTGGGCTCTGGTTACTCAGTTGCAGTCTTGGGCTTGATGTCCTTCTCTGCAAACTCTTCTCTTTTCTTCACTTGTCTCTGCTCTACCAAGTGAATTTCAGATCCTTCAAATGAATTCCAGATCCTTTGTTTTTGGTTGGGGGAGGTCATTTATAGGGAACCGATGGTGGTTACGTAACTGACGGTGGTCGAGTAGGAACTGATGTCGGTTAAGTCAAAGTGGGCTATTTTTAGTAAAATAGCCAACTTTCCCTCCTTTTCTCCCAAGGGATTAGTTGTGGGCTTGGTCAAGTCATTATTAGGTTGGTTTTGGTGCGGGTGAGGAGTAATTAGTCATGGGTGTGGATGTAGACCAAGTTATAGGTCTTAATTAGGTTAGTTTAGGGTTAGGGCTAGGTCATGATGAGGTGGCAAAATGAGGTGGCAGGTTTGGAGATGTGGATTTATTAATTATAAGGTAATTAATAAATAATTGTGCAAGGTTTAGGTGGTGAGGTTAGGTTGTGAAATGAGATGCAGGGCACAGGGTGTCGTAAGACACAAATTTGGTGTCTACAAGTAGCCCCCTTCCTTTGAAAATAGATGGCCTCACTACATTTGGTGTGTCATTGCACTCGGTTCACCAATTCTCCATAATATGTTGAAACATTGGTTGCAAGCATCCTCTTTATGTCTAACAAAAAAGGGTTATCAAGGTTTGTGTCGTGTATACCATAACTTACATTTTGAGGCCCCTTTAGATTCCATGTTGTTACTATTTAGTCGAATAAATACTTCATTGCGTTTAGGGAAAGGGATCTTCCCATTCTAGTAGATTCATGATTGGTTCATTTGGTAGGCGTAAAAATCCATAGATGTGAGTTGAGAATTTATGTTTCCATTCATACATATGTTGTGAATTAAAGAAATGTGGTTGGTTAAAATGTAAATGCTATGGAGCTAAGGAAATATAAGTCATAATGACCTCACATGTATAAATAGTATTTATAATGCATTTTTTTAGCACTTGCTCGTTGAAGATTGTGAATATATTTTCTATGTATGTAGATACAATATGGGGGTCCATAATCATGTTTCAATTTATCCACCGATGGCCACCTATGGATATTGTTGGAGGGGATCCTAACATCACTCGATGTAGATATGGCCATTTAGTGTTTTCTACACTCAAAATGAAGAAAAGGGTAAGAAAACTTAGCGCAGTGTGATCATATCTATGATCTCATGCTTCTTGCGCTTGCACCAAAATGATCTTGTCCTCCTCAAGCTAGAGCCAAACCTCATCAAGTGGTTTTCGATATGGGTATCAAGAAAGTGTGCTAGCTATTGGCCTAACATAGAGATTATGATTGGTTGGTTTTCCCAAGGTATTTTAGTGAAAAGTATAGATGTCACCTAGCTGCTATGGTGCATCATAAGGTTAAGAATGAAGTAGAAAAATGTGGATGGATATTGAATCGTTTTATCATGGTACCTAAATAAATCTAAATTATATTCATGCATGTGAACCCATTTGATGTGCGGTTGTTGGAACAATGAGACCCCTTCAAGAAAAAAACATGGGAAATCCATATAAAGAAAATCCTCGAGTGTTGTATTCATTAATATGAGATGAACCAATAGTTGGCCATTTAATAACATGTAGCGAATTATGATTTGGAGCCTAAAGGAAACCTATAATATAGTTGACCTATACATTTGTTGGTGGGAGGGGGAGGACGAGAAAATATAATGGGTGGCGTTTATGTGTATTTGGTGGGGTTCTTGCTACTAGAACTTTTCGAAATCATAAACATTTATGTCAGATATGTTATAAATGAAATGACATAGAGAAGTAGAAATGAATGTAGTTTCATGTAGGAGGACATATAGTGCTTGAAATATAGGTGAACATATATGTAATAAGGGTCTTAAGCTATTTTGAATTGCAACAAACCTAAAACATGAGATCTATTCACAAAGCATTCAAAGTTCTTTTTGTGGACCCGGTTCTTCTAATAACCAAGATATCCAAGTCTATGAATGGGTGGCGCCGATGACTGGTAATGGAAGAAACATCTTATGGGAAAAAATGGTGTGGCTGCTATATTTGTATTAACCACCCCTTACATTTGTTACATGTAATATTGGATTTACTCTTGCCAAGATAATTTCCTCTACTCAAGAGTAAGCGTAGATAATACTTCAGGATGAATCCCTAGGTCCATGTTATTCCAAGTTGAGAATTGGTGGCCATTATTGTTTTGTAATGCATTTTCAGATGAAGCATGGCCATTATTGGAAACCATTTTTGTATTCCACATATAACTCATTTCATATAAATAATCGTGCATAGAAAGGAGGAGATCAATTCTTGTATAGAACTTTCATTGTGCATCTTGAAGAGAATAAAAACTAGGTGCATGCTTGGAGAGGGCCGTTGTGTTAGGTCAAGGATGTAGACTTAGGCATGGGATTTTTTTTTGGGTTGATGTAAGTTATATGGTGACAACGTCCATTTATTATGTTTTTATTGATATTATAATGGATTTAGAGATTTACACTTTTGTTTAAACCATGTATATTTGTGAGAAAGACAAGTGTAAATAAAATTTAGATGTAGGAGAAAGAATGGGGAACAAGGAAATGGAACTATAGTATAATAAATGGTGTACAACAAGTTAAAGGTTTGTATAAATTAGGTGGTGTGTAAAAATACATGGAATAAAGTAATATAAGTGCATATATGTGTATTAGATGAAATGAAAAAGATATAGGAAGAAATGCATAGTACAAAGCATATGAAATATAGGAAGTGTCCATGGGCTAGGCTTAGTATTTATGCTAATAATGGAAAAACATGCAAAGTAGAAAAAGTTTACAAGGTAGATTACCAAGATATTAAAATGTAGAAAATATACCTACTAGGGACATGTTATTAGATGATGCCGCATCCTTAGTTATAGCATGGATAGTACAATGGACCTATTTTTTATTGTTGTATACCTCTAGCTTTGTGGAGATTATGAAATGGTCTATACGAAAGAGAATTGACCTAATAATGGGCCAAAAATTTTCAAGTGTTAGATCAAGTAGATGTCATTATTTTGTTGATGCACCCATGATCAATGTACCACCTTCTCAAAAGTAGTTACCCATGTTGTTCTTTTGGCATCCTATATTATGAATTGTAGTGTATATTTACATTCACAATCAATGACATCGAGATTAGATTTTTCACAATGCCAATAGGAGTTTGTGTTTCAGATAATATTTTTCTTACAATGGTTTATTATTCGTCGGTGAAATGCAAATAGGATAGAAAAATGATGACATATTGGGGTGGATGATAATTGATGTATCTTTGGAAAGTGATTTTCTTAAATTTCCATAGATGAGGATGATTTGATTCTTGAGATATATTTTTCTTCAATGTTTTCAATACTTAACAACGGTCATGCATGTGTTACACTGGTGGAATCAAACCATATCCACAGTCCATTAGCCTCGACTATATCATAGTTGATGAAGAATTATGTATTGGAGATAGTGCATATAGTTCCCCTTTTCCTTATTTCTATAATTGGACTCAATGATGTATTTTATCCACACAATTTAGTCAAAATATTTCCCTCTTTGTTGCAAAAAAAATCCTTTAGGGTTTCCTCAATAAAGATTCATGAGCAATCATTGTGGATAAGCGTTCACTTCTAGTTATTAGTGTCATCTTTTTTTCTAATTATGGAGGTCAGTAACAAATATAACAAAAATAATGTCTACCATGGAATTCGACAGAAAAGCTTTGATGTCTGCAATTTCTTGAAATGAAAATGATATTGAGGAATACTCATATCTTGGGTTGAACTTAGTTTTAAAGAGGTATTCATTTCTAGGATGATCTCCCAAGAAGTTTTTGAATTACATTATATTTTCTCATACCTTAGTGTCCTCCCAAAATTTTTACAACTTCCTGACTTGTATCTGATTATAGAATTATTTAGCCATCTGGATCAAAGAAGTTACAACTATATTTTCCCCTTCCTTGTTGATGATGTCGAAGTTGAAAAACTATTCTATAATATGTGTGATTAACTAAAATAAGGTATGAGGGATAATTAATCTAGTCTAGTACAACATTCAAAAATAGTAAATAAATGTAGTAAATAAACACGGAAATGAACCAAAGAACTAATCTAATGAAAGTAGAAACCCTAATATGTAAGAAGAGAAAGGAAAAGACTTAGTTGATTTGGAGGTAAATCGAATCGTGTCGTAAAGTGAAAAAATAATCTAGAAGCACAAATTATTGTGCATAGGTCCCAAAAAGGATGGATCTCGAGCTATCTATCCGGACTTGAGTGTCGGGAGAGGGACTGGGGCACCTACGAAGCTCTAGTTTGTAGAATAGGTGCCTTGGTTTATGAAAAGATCTCAAATCGAGTTTCACAGTTCGACAGTGGTCTCGAAACCCTTGTTGTGTGTCACATCAGATTCGGTGCCCTACACCAGTGTGTAGCCTATAATCCAAGATGCGTAGAAGACCTAAAAAAGACAAAAGGAAGTATTAAAACCCTAAAAAAGAAGAATGCAAATGAATGGGTCGGATTGATCTCAGTTGCCACAAAAATGGGCTTATTAACTAAGTGATGCATTACATTTCAGACCCAAATGTAGTTCTGGTGAGTGTGTGCATAATGTGGCCTAGCGCTCTTGTGTGATCGCACTTTGTGAAGTAGTGAGCAATAAATAAATGTAGAAAATATAATAGAATGTGTGCATGTAATATAATAGAATCCCTCCCCATATCCTTGTGTGATGCGGATGAACCAACCTTGTCCTTCGATGGAGCTAATGGATGTAACCCTAGGTGGATGATAGTAGTGAATAGTGCTTGGTCTCTCATTATGGTCTCATAACTTTATATTTATAGGGTTATCTTGATCTAATTTTGTAATTAACCCCTAAAAGGTCATCACAAAAAGATAAGAAGTTGAAACAACTAGAAAGTGCTCAAAAAGTGGCAGGAAAATTTTAAAAGGATCGGTGCGCCCATTGTGGGACCAGAGGTACCCATGGGCACCCCAATACCTAGCTTGGGCAATGTACGCACCCAAAATTACAGGTGCTACATTGTTGGAAAAATGTTTACAAAAGTCCTTAATGATGATTCATGTCCCTTCAAGAAGGTGTTCAAGCTCCAATTTCCATTCGTAATGTATATTTGTTGCCTAGATGTCTTTACTTAGCCTTCTCGTGATTTTTCTAGCTTCTTGCCTCTTTCTGCACATGTTTTTGCATTTAGTTCCAGGATCGCCACGAACCACCGCCCGAGTAGGGCGGTGGTCCTGCCCTCTTTTTCCAAATTCTCTCACGCGTGTTTTAACATGTGACGGTTCACTTAATTTCACTTTTTACATGCATCGTGAGCCAAATTGTCTAAAATTAGCTTTGATTTCTTGGTTCTCCTTCCTCCTATTTTTAAATAGATTTAATTGGTTGGAACTGCTCCTTCTTTCCTCAAGCTTGAAGGCACCTCACACCCTCCATTCCTATATATTCCATGCTTGTATTCAATAAAAAGGCCTGAGAATTTTTGTGTATCTTGCATTGTATTGCTGCTACAATCTTGCTAGGAATTGCATAACCAAGCTCTGATCTCTTGTGTTATCTCTCTTCTACCTGCATTGCATCCGGAATGCCATCAAGCTGCCATTACTCAAGCGTAATCCTCTTGCTTTTGTTCTTGCATTCCCAATCCCTTGGACTCACATGAACACTTGGAGAAAGAAAGGAACATACTGAGGGGATAGATACAAACACAACCAGATTTGCCAAATCTCTTGCTTGTCCAGGTTGGAATTGTGTGTTTGTTTTCCTTGTTTGTTGAATTGTCAATTTCAAATCACTAGTTTAAATCATATATCAAATAGAGTAGAAAATCATTCATATCAAATAGAGTAGAAAATCATTCATTTCAATAAAATTAGTCAATCACAAGTAGATCAAATCATTAGTAAGTTTGCCTCTTTAAACATTACCGAGGAAGTTATGGGGAACAATAGCCCCTTTTAGGGTCATGATTTGTTCTTCACCTCCGAGGTAGGGTTTGGAGGGTTTTGATTAGATTAGGTTATTTGTTTTATATTAGATTCATACATTCACACAAGTGACTAGCTACATTTGGCTGATTACTTGTCTTTAGTTTATTTTTAGGTTAGAATGCATTGCCAAAAATTATAAAAGAAAAAAAGATTTCATTTGATAGATTAGTTTTCTTTTATTGCTTTGATCCAATATATTGTGTGAAAAATCCAAAAAAATAGATTAGATTTCCTTGATAATTAGTTTGCTTATCAAAAACCATTTTATTTCATTCTCAGATATGACCATCAATGGTCCCACAACAGGAAATACATATAGTTGTGATCCCTTGGTCTTAAAACCCAATGGGCAAGAATTGATAAGCGACATTGATACCAGTTTACATTTGATGAGTCTTGCACAAACTGCCGCAACTTTAATTGAGAATATAGAACAACTCAATATGCTAAACATCATTGCTAATCAAGCCTACAACTATTGGACTACTCCTGGTAACATGGTTTGATTACGTGCATAACCATTCAAGGGCCACAACCTCCATGAGTCTTTGGTTGTGATCCTCGTGTTCCACAACCCAATGTGCCTGCTATTCAGGTTATACATGACACTAGTTTGTGTACATTAGTATGAAGATCTTCACCATTTCCACCAAATATTTTTGCACAAATTTCATTACTAAACATAGTAGCCGACCAGGATAAGAATTTATAGACCAGATGGAAAATTGCCCATAAATACTTGTGGCTCCATAAATACCTTGTATGGAAATCTATACGAGGCGCCCACAGGTCATTTTATGCATGTTCAACAACCAACAAATAGAATCTCAACTGAGATCGATATTTATTGGAGTCTATGATCGGCTATTATTTTAGACCGAGCCATCACACCACTTCAAGTTAGGAGAGAATTATTTTCCTTAGACTCACAGATCCCGACATTGTGTGTTGAAGATATAAGATTTCCTAATTAGCTTGATCCCCATCACCATACTCACATTCACACTCATTTGAGACTGGTTTTCTCAAAGCACAACCTCGAGAGGTCGGGTGTAAAGAAGGTCACGTGTTGATTTTCTATCATACAAATTGGTGAACCTGACGTGAAGAGCTAGTCTCTAAACATTTCCGCTTTCTTTATCTATCCTTTATTCTGTGGGTATTCTTATACCCCCCAAATATGTTGAGATATGACGAGTACGGTTGGCCCATCTCGGGTTTTGACATATACAACTACCAATCAATTATACCACAACAATCACCTTCACTTTCAACATGGGTGGACAACCACTCATCCGCTCAAAACCCCGCTTCTCAGAAACCAATGTTGATTCCTCTTTACGTATTGAGGAACTTAACCATGTCATTCAGAACTATTCTCATGAACAATCAAGTTCAAACAACATGAATTTCACTGGTGAAGCAAGTTCATCTCCTCGGGTATTGTTTCAACAACCCATTAGCATGCAATCAAATCAACTCCCACATCTAGATGAGGAATATTTAGCACGATATGCTAGGAGTGAACAACACTTCCAGAACATGAACCTGAGATTTTGATAGGTTGTAAGGACAAGGTGATGTCTTGCTCCAAAAAAATAACGCTACCCTCCACCAACTGGAAATATTTCCAATGAGGGGTGGAAACATAGTGAACAATTCATAGCAGGATACCATACTCCTCAACAACCTTCAAGGGTTCAACAAAAATTACCTAAGCAAAGCATTGCCCCATCAATGGGTGATGTCATTTCAGCTTTGGTAGAAAAATTCAAGGAGTTAGAGCTTTCCCAAAATACCAAAATTTGTATGCAGGGAAAGCGTGAACTTCTCCTACCTACTGAGAACTCTGAGATAAATACCTACTACACAAAATCCTCTAGTTTATATGAATACTCAAAACCTTGGAGATCTTCTTACGAGGATGGGAACCTTGGGTATGCCCCCAAGCCACGTATGGATATTTGCAATAGGAACCAACCATAATTTCATTCTCAAATGCCATACCAACTGGAAATGTAACATTCCCTGGCTTTGTGCCTTCGATTCCATATCAAGCTAATCAACCTCCCTATGTGCACATGTATTCTAAATCTCCGTAGGGGGATATGTATACCTACCCAGTCCATATGGAAAACTGCAAGGGATGCCATATGCCCAAACAAATGTTTATTCTGTCCCATTTCAAGCAACCGATGCAACCCCCACCTCCCCAACAAGGATATTCAATGGTGGAAACATACACAATGGGGACCTATTCTGAATATCTCAAGGAACCCTAGACTTCTCCATTCAAACAGTCATGCTCCCAAGACCTTTGCATAATATTCTGAAATTTAAAAGGGGAGGGCAATCCCAATGCCCACATCAAGGCTTATGTAATGACATTTGAGAACTACTCCCATGGGATGTAGTCATTGTGAAAATTTTCCCTAAGACACTAGAAGGTATTGCTCTCGACTAGTACTATAGGATACCAGAGGCTTCAATACACTCGTTCAAGCAACTTGTATCAGAATTTATTAAATATTTTGATATGAACAAGATTTTGAGAACAGGAATTAGGGAATTCCTTCATATCAAGTAAGAACACAATGAGTCTACAACCCACTTTATTCAAAGGTGGTGAAAATTTCTCTACTCCTCTGTAAGCACTCCAAATATAGAACAAACGATGCTTTGTGATTTTTTACTCCACTCTCGAACATCGAGATAAAGGAAGAGTTTAAGCGAGTCCCGTTAAGGAGTTATGAAGAGGTGTTAGAGGGTGCTCTTCGATTGACCAAGCAAGTCATTGACAAAGTGGTTGTAAGACTTATGGAACAAATGTAAGGTTAATCACCCATAATAAAAATAACCCATTACTCCAACAACACAAATACCAACCAAGGACCAAAAATCCTTAATAAGAATCGTCGAGTCACGACGGATGGAGTCATGAACCAACCCAAGAATTCTAATGTTGTTAACGACCCCAATACTTACGCTTCAAACAACCACAATAAAAATGACAACAATCAAAGAAATAACTTCTCGCCCTCAATTAATGTTGTAGATTTTAACCCAATTAATAACAATAACATCAATAAGTAAGAGAAACACGAGACCCAAGGCCCTAACCAATACCTAGGCGGGTATCTAAAATAATTTCAAAATCAAGCGCAAGGGTTCCTAAATTTTAATAATAACAACCAATAGCTAAACAATAACCATAATTTCCAAACCAAAGGCCTCGAGATTACGATCTCAATTTATACTGTGGTTTCCATAGGGTTCGCGGGCATGATGCAAGAACGTGCCACGATTGTAACAAACTTTACAGAATTTTCCAGAGGACCAAAGGCAATTGTTTGTTGACATGTTTTTGGTGAACCCAACAACACCCAATCAAAACACTTACATGGGACTAGTGTCTCCACATAACACAATCTTTGGGGATATTTAATGATCCTCTCCCCACATGTCCAAAAGATGGTAGGTTAGATCCCAATGGTTAGAAAAAGGTATTGTAATAGGGACCCATGATCATAAAGCCTCAACTTCATCAAACCCACAAGTGGCACCTCCTTTGGATGGTCACCAACAAACGAAAATTGTGGGGTTGGTAGAGTTGGACACTGAACCACAAATTAATGCTACCACTAGAACTAGGGATTATTCTTCATAGCCTATGCCGATCTACCCCAACTACATCAGATAACATTCGTGATATGCTAAGCAAGGCCAGTAGGAGCTTATGATTTGATCAACGAACTAACTAAGACATTCTCACACATTTCCTTCTTGGATTTATTAAAGAATTCCCCTACTCATAGGGCCGCTCTACTAGAAGCATTGGGTCTTGGTCATTTGGCTAATGTCACCCCTCCTCTAGAAGCACAAATAAACCATGTGGAATTTTATGTTTATCATCTAGGAAAACCTAAAAGAGATGTTATATTTGTGTTCGATATCAAGCAAGATGCCCATGAGATGCTATAATAGTTCGTAGATGTGATCCGACATTGTTTTTACAAGTCTAGATTTATAAAACTATGTAAAGTGTGAGATAATTGATGATGGGGCAATCAACATAGTCCCCTTCTCTTTCCTTCAAAAACTAGGGTATAGAGAGACTAATTTCTCTTCAACACGAAATACGCTAAGGGGTTACGATAGCCTCAAAGCAACGTCAATTAAAACTATAGTGTTGTCGGTCACCCTTGGACCTAAGAATGTACTGACCAAATTTTATATTATAGATTAGGAAACCAACTATCATATGATCATTGGCCATCCTTGGATTCATCACATGAAGGTGATTCCCTCCACTCTGTTTTAGGAAGTTAGGTTCCTGCATTTAGGGAAGGTTTTGTGGCACAAGGTGATCTAAAACCCTTTGACATACACTTAGCCAATTTGAAAAAGAGGCTAAGAGTCCACTTTGATTTTGAGCTTCCCACAAATCATTTAAATAAACTAGCAAGCTCAGTGCTAGAGGAAAACATGGTTCCTACAACAGAATTAGAAGTCATGGGTTTGATCAAAGGCATTCCGGCAGCCAAAGATGAAACCATCATTGTAGAGACAATATCGTTAAGGACTACGGAAAAGATTATCAAACTATTGGAAAAATATTTACCAATTATCCTTCCTTTCGATTCTATGGGTATGGGACATACCCTAGGACTTAGTTTTCTCCCAGCAAGTGAGGTTTGTATAGTTAAGGTAACTGAGGTGAAGGAGGAGGATTCAAAAGATGATCCGACGTCCATTTTTCCAAGTAACTGTTGGAATCTCCATTTTGATGGAGCCAAGTGAAGTTTTGGTGCTAGGGTGGGTGTAATTCTTACCTCTCCTGAGGGAAGGATTCTACCTTTTATCTTCAAGTTAAAATTTGAGTGCACTAATAATGGGGCTGAATATGAATCCCTTCTACTTGGTCTCATCGTAGCCGAAAGAATCGATTCTCTTAATATCAGGGTGCTAGGTGATTCACAACTAGTTGCAAATCAAGTATTCGAAGTGTATAAGACTAGAGCTGAGCATTTGTAACTTTAAAAATGACAGTGCTGAATTTAACAAAGAGGTTTGACTTCATATCTATCGAGGCAATTCCATGAGACTAGAATCTCCTCACAGACTCAATCACAACATCCACTTCTTGCTTTATCCCAAGCGGTGAGTTGGAAGATTCAAGCTTCACGGTCTCGGTTTGTGCAAAACCTTTGGTCCGTAAGACACCGGTAACTCCAATGTTGACATACACAGAGAATGAGAGTGAGTCTGTCACTACAGATCACGCTGACATTGAAGAAGAAACTCTAGAATATCTAAACACTCTCGTAGAGCTAAATATTACACATCATGAGGGTAATATTTCTCTAGTTCCACACTCTTCTTCCTATTTTGGAAATCCCATGATAGATTCTCCCCCTGGGAGGGAACTTGAAATTTGTGAAGTGGAAAAAGTGGGAGATTTAGAGTTACCTCTGGCCCCCCCTGAGTTTGAGGAAGGTAACACCTCCTTAATCGAGGGAAAAATTGATATAAATATCGGGACCGAGGAAGAACCAAATATTTTGAAGATAATGTCCTCTTTAACTCCCAAGAAAGTTGAAACACATACCCACACTCTCAAGGAGCATCAAAAAGCTTTTGCATTTAACTACAAAGAAATGATGAGGATTGCACCACACATTGTGGTGCACAATCTCATCACCAAACCAAATGAAAAGCCGATTAAACAAAAGTCAAGGCCTATGAAGCCAAAGGTGGCCCTCATGGTGAAAGAAGAAGTGATGAAACTCCTCCAAGTGGGATTCATTAAGCCAGTTGATTACTCTCAATGGGTATCTAACATAGTCCCCGTTCTCAAGAAAAATGGAAATATTCACATTTATATATATTTTTGATATATAAATAAGACTTGACCCAAGGATGAATTCCCATTACCGTCCATCGATGTTATTGTTGATGTAAATATTGGTTTGAGTTGTTGTCTCTTATGGATGGATTCTCTAGGTATATTTAGATTAGAATATCTGAAGAAGATAAGGTCAAAACCACGTTTATAACTCCTTGGGGAACTTACTATTATGCGGTCATGTCGTTCGGGCTTAAGAACACTAGAGCTACATACCAACAAGTAATGACTTATATATTCCATGATCTTATACATAAGATTGTGGAATCCTACATGGATGACCTACTGGCTAAGGCCAAAAAGCATTACGATCACCTATAGGTGCTTCATATCATACTTTCGTGCTTAATTGAATACGACGTAACATTGAATTCAAAAAAGTGTGTATTTGGTGTAACAAGAGACAAGATTTTGGGGTACATCATATCTTCATGAGGAATTGATGTAGACCCAGCTAAAATCCTAGTTGTATTGGAAATGATTCCACCAACGGATGAGTCTGGGATCAAATCTTTTCTTTGAAAACTTGGGGAAATCCAAAGATTTATCCCTGACTTGTCCTTTGTTGTTCACCCCATCAACAATTTGTTGAAAAAGGATTATAGAATTGGTTAGAAAAATAATGCAACGAGGCCTTCAAGGTAGTTAAACGGTTCTTATTATCCCCTCCCACACTAATGCCACCTAGATCAGATCACCCTTTTATCTTGGATTAATGTTTCACTAGCCTACATGTTGGCTCAAGAGGATGACGATAAATGAGAGCATGTAATTTATTTCATTATTTAGACGTTTCTTGATTATGAGACATGTTACACCTAGGCAGAAAAGGAATGCCTTGTCATAGTATTTGCAACAAAGTGCTTAAGGCATTATATGTTGAATCAAGAAACGAGGGTTATTGTTAAGTTAGATCACTTGTGGACATTTCTCACACAAGGATCCTTTTCTAAGAAGGTCGGGCGCTTCATAACTCTGATGGGTGACTTTGAGTTAACATTCGTTAACACGAAATCTGTCAAAGGACAAATAATTACGGATTGGTTAGCTGATAATCCGTTAGATGGAGGTGATTTGGTAGATCTATACTTCCCCAAGGAGTGCATGTATTTCATTGAGACTAGGCCCCCCATTTCTATGTGTCCATGGTATACCAACATCATTAGTTTTATAGTGGACCATACGTATCCAGAAGGGGCAACATCTCAACAAAGAAGGCGATTACGTGTCATTGCCACTAAGTATGTTATTGTAGAGTAGGTGCTCTATCGCAGGGCCTTCGATGGAATGTTGTTAATATGTGTTGACACCGAAGAATCCAAAAATATTCTTTATGAGTCACATGGCGAGTATGTCGAGGTCACTTCAGCGGCCACACTACTACTCTCGGAAGACACATTGGATTGTCTATTTTTGGCCCATTCTAGAACATGATGTAGTAGAGTTTGTGCACAGATGCCACAAATGCCAAGAGTTCTCCCACGAGATCCACATACCGGCACAAGCTTTGCAACCAATCGCAACCCCATGGCCCTTTTCCATGTGGGGCCTATATTTAATAGGGAAATTCTCTCCCTCATCAACAAATGGCCATAACTTCATAATCACGAAACAAAATACTTTACCAAGTGGGTAGAAGCCATGCCTCTTACCATTGTACCTAGGTCTGTGATCGCTAAGTTCATCTTAAACTAGATCATTTGTAGGTATGGTGTCCCATAAGTCATTATCTCAAATAATGGCATGTCTTTTAAAAATGATGAGGTGCGTGAATTATGTGCAAAGTTCAAGATAAGTCATCACACGACTTCTCTTTATCATTCTCAGGCCAATGGAATACTGAGGCTACGAATAAAATATTAAAGTCCATCCTGCTTAAAACCATTAAGGAGAACAAAAGAGATTGGGATTTAAAGATTTTTATGGCGTTGTGGGTTTATTGGACATCAATTAGAACACCAATAGTGAAAACCCCTTTTCTTTGGTATTTGATGCGAAGTAGTTTTACCAATCGAGTTTGAAATACCAAGTCTCCGTATTTCACCGCATGGAATCTTGGGAGAAGAAGGCTATCGAGAAGTGTGAATCTCTCAATTAGAAATTCTTGATGAGGTTAGTATCAATAACGAACAACAACATAATGTTTATGCTGACCGGATGGCTTGGAAATACAATAAGAAGGTTTATGAACGTATATGAGGGAGATTTGGTATTAAGAATTGACATATGGATAGACAAAAAAATGGCGAGGGAAGGAAATTCATACCTAGGTGGTTGGGTCCATATCGAGTAGTAGAAGACTACAAAAATGGGGCATTTCACTGTGTACACTAGAGGCTGAGGAGTTTAACAAATATGTGAACTCTATTCATCTAAAGAGGTATTTCACATGATCCATTATCATTTACATATGTACATTTCATCATCGCATCACACTTTCATTTTCCAGCTCATTATGTAAAATTTGCGATCAAGGGATTTATTCTTATAGCAACTCCTAAAAAACTCTAAAAAACATTGGAAAAAAATTCAAAACATGTCTCTTCAAATTTTCATGGTATCATCAATTGTTTTCAAATCATTTTATCAGTTCAAGCAAGGTAAGAAAAAGTTTTGTCCGTGATCATACCAAGGCATGCATACTTGGTTCTGCTTATAGTATATTTCTAGATTAGGTGTCTTTTCCCATAGTCTATTCTAGAAGTTTCATGGTGTCACATCTATCCCATAAAAATTTCTTTGGAAACAATAACATACTAAAAACTTTCCCTAGATGAGTAAGCCAAATGAAAATCCACAAAAAAAATTTATTTTACACATTTCTTTTCCCTACCAACCTTTGGTGTTGAGCCTGCATCTCTTACTGGTGATGTAGGGTTGGGAAAGGAGAGAAATTACCTTACTTGCCTATTCTTTATCCATGGTGATGATCCCATGCTCCCTCCTGGTAGCATGGGGCAAGGTGTAGGGGGTCTCTTTGATAAACTTGAAAGTTACAAATAATTCACTCAAATGTTGTGAAATATAAGTCAAAAAAAAGTGAGTTAGGTGTCAAAAATTCCAAAAGAGTTTGAAACCTCAAAACCAGATTTTGTTAACAAAGTAGCCATCTATGGATATAAGTCTAGATAAACTAGAAAGTAAATCACATTCTAAGCTATGAAGTAACTTGAGTAGGGTTAGGTTGTAGTGTCTCAATTTGGCCCTGTCAAACCTTTTTCTTTCCCTCATCATTACCATTTAAATTTTTTTCTTAATTTGTGTCCTTTTTGACTCTTGGTGTTGAGCCCTCACATCCTACTGGTTGCATGGAGTTGGGAGTGGGGAAATTACATTTACTTATCATATCATTGTATCACCACGTTTTTCCAAGACAATATGAAGTATCAAATATTGCTTAAAGAAACTAAAGATCAAACATCACATTGTCTTCACATTATCATATATCAGTATTATGCAATACAAAAAGAAATCATTCTGTTATCATTTCACATCCACTGCATACATTCTGAAAAGCATAGAAAAATAAAAATTCTAAACATCTAGAGTACACATGAGAAATAAACCAAAAGAGAGTCAACTTAGATATAATGGATATTTGAACCAAAAATAAGAGTTTGTATATATCATAGTGGGTCAAGTTTATATATAATGCCATCACGTGCTAAGGCATGGTCAAAACGTTTGTAATGAGCCCAAAATATACAAAATAAAATAAAATCGTATAGTGCCTAAAAAAATGGCAACAAAGAAATAAATGGTCCAAAGTGGCTCATTAATACCTGTGGGATCCCTCGATGGTGCACATGACATGTCCAGGGCTCCTCCTATGGCTACGACGACGCTGGGAGTGAACCGAATGGTGCAAGTGCTCGTGACAATGATTCGTTGGCTATGCTATCACTATGGGAATGGCTCCACCTCATCAAATGCTCAACGGCTTCATATTCAACCACCGTAGTATGTAAGAAGGAGGTCACCACCTCCGCTATCCTCTAAATGGGAAAAAACACGTCATTGTGTCTTAGGAAGCTAGTGGTGACTCGAATCATCATTAGCTCATCTCGGGTCTTCCCCGAGGGGATCAACATGGTGTCCATGTACACCTGTTAAATGAGCTCTCTCTCTCTCTCTCTCTCTCTCTCTCTCCTGTGCAGTCACTACAAGAAGGGAAAGAGAAGAAGTAGATGAGTTGAAAAAAGAAAAAAACATGAATCAAAAGAGAATATCAAAAATAAGGTTTCAAATTAACAAAGGTGAGAGAAGAGTTTTAAACATACTCGGATCTATGGGCATCCAGGTAGGGTCAGTGACTACTACCGCCTATATCTTGCTAAGAAGCTATGGGGTCTCCCCAAAGCTAGAGGCCAAACACTATCCAATCATAGACTCATCATCCTCATCCCCACCTAGATGAAATGGATCCTCTGAGACTAAGGTCTCTCTCTCTACACTGGCCTCCTCGTGTGTGGCTCTCAACATCTCCTGAGTGTCATGCAAATCAGGATCACTCTCCTCCTCTCGCCGTATGGGATACTTCACAAGTCTCAAAGCATCCCCCCATCCTCCTTAGTCTCCTCTTTGACTGACTCCTCCTCTATCTCATCCCTGTGTGCTCCTCAGAATCGGAGTCTATACTAATGGGCTCATCCTCCTCTCTCGTTGTGGATAGGAGCGACCGCAATTTGGTGTAAAGGTGCTCGAGGGGCACTAGCTACCTTTTGAGCATGAACCATGCACCTAACTATAATAAACACACTTGGAGTGACCATTGTCCAACCAGGATCTCCTCTAGGGCCCCTTCGGGCCTCCTGAATGGTCCTATAAACCGGTACCACTGGGGGGAGGAATGTTAGTTTATGGTAGGCAAAATTATTGAGGAATTTGATCAAACGGGTGAATCTCAACTCTCTTGGCTTTGTCAACTAGCTGGCCTATAGTAGAACAAGCTACCACTATGGTCACCTCCTATCCCCATAACCTTGCCATGTCCTGGTAGGGGTAGCAACCATGTCTCTGCTATGGTAAGAGAAGCCATTGGTTGATGAGGTGTCCTAAGAATCAACATGGCTGTCCATCTCATTTCCCGACGATGCCGTTGGGTCTAATACCTGTACTCCCCTTCCATAAGGGGTGATACACTCATATACCCAACTCATGACAAGAGTGGGGTGGCTCAGTGACTGCCCCTGCAATTGAACTACCCTATACAAGTCATGGTAGGTAGTCCCTAAGATGTCCACTCCCCATGCATACCTATGGCCATGTCCCTCAATCTGTGTGATAATGGGAGCCCAACAGTAGAGAAGAGTGTCACCTCCTTGTCCCCGATCAATCGTGAGGACATGATACCCATAATGGCCCTCTGGATGATTAGAATAGGAGTAAGTAGCAATCAATCGACCTTCATCCCCTTCTTCGAACCAGATGAGACAACAATGTCTCCCATATATGTGGCCCACTATGTCATCATGGCCTTGGATCATGCTATGTCTCTAAGGTCAGTCTCCTCCTAAGAATTGGGAGCCCAAGGATGCGGTATACATCCTCCAAAGTAATGGTCCACTCACCCCTAACATCCTGGAAACCGGAAGGTGTTCCTATTTGCATCCCAGTAGGAGAACAAGACACACAATATGTGACTAGTAGGAGCTACGTGGGGTACCTGTGTGATCATACAGATACCTTCCCTATGTAGAGTGTCCCTCTCATCCTAAGTTAATTGATCCAGAATCCCAGGAACTCAATCACACACACTCTCTCTCTCTCTACTCTAACGGATGTATTCCTCCCTTATACGTTCAACAAAACATGAGAAAGAGCAAGTTAGTAACATATACAAGAAGAAAAATCATCAAAAACATGATAAAGCATGAAAAATCATAAAAATCCAAGTTAGTGAGCGTTTTGGTCATTCTGTTTAGAACCGCCACCCAAGCAGACAACAATCCTATGACCGCCGCCCTACTTTGGGCGGAGGTCCTGAACCAATTTTCCAAATGTGCCCTTAACCCTAAAAAATGTTCAAAAGTACAAAAAGACCATTTTTGACAAAATAAAAGCATGCCCTATGGGTGCCCCCTAGAGACTCATTTAGGAGAATTTTTTTGAAAATAGTCCCCCTAGGTGAACTTTTCAACATTTTTACATTTAGGGTATAAAAAGAAAAAAGTGAAAATAACCAACCTTTGATCACACTAGTCGATATCTCACATGTGGAGGCATGATCACTATTCCACAATACACATTTTAGTTGTACTCATCAAAAGCAATCACCATGAATCCAGAGCTCCAAATTCGCCAAATCAATAATGCACAAATGAATTGAAAAAATGAGTTTGTTTTGATATATATATGTTGTTTTTAACCTCATTTTGAGTGTATGTGTTCACAGGGATGGAGCGTTGGCACATGTATATTTCTATATCCCCATATAGATGGTAAGTCCTCTTGTTGTTTTGATTTAGTGTTTATTTTTTGATATTTTATCTATCTGCACTTGAATCTTCTCTTCTCTTATAGGTAGCGGGAGTTTAGACGGAGACATTTTGACACACGAGTGTGTCGTATAACTTCTAACTCCCTTTTTGGGAATGCCATACTCAGAATCTACGTTTTATGCCTTTTCATGGCTAAAACGCTTCTCCGAGGGGGAAATATGTACGCACCCAAAATTGCATGTGCTACATTGTTGGAAAAATGGTTACAAAAGTCCCCAATGATGATTCAGTCCTTTCAAGAAGGTGTTCGAGCTCCAATTTCCATTCGTAATGTATATTTTTTTCCTAGACATCTTTACTTAGCCTTCTTGTGCTTCGTCCAAACTTCCGCCTCTTTCTGCACACATGTTTTCCTTTAGTTCTAGGACCACC
The DNA here is from genome assembly GCA_018340775.1 of Taxus wallichiana var. yunnanensis. Taxonomy (NCBI): domain Eukaryota; kingdom Viridiplantae; phylum Streptophyta; class Pinopsida; order Cupressales; family Taxaceae; genus Taxus; species Taxus wallichiana. Next base: position 276,626,663 of record CM031240.1, read on the forward strand.
GCTACTTGGGCAGGCGGTTCAAACCACCGCCCAAAACAGGGTGGCGGTCCTGAAACCACCGCCTTGTGCAGCATGTGTAGCGGTCCTTCCCACTTTTTCCAAATTCTCTCACACGTGTTTTAACATATGATGGTTCACTTAATTTCACTTTTTCCTTCATCCATGAGGCAAATTGTCTAAAATTATCTTTGATTGCTTTTTTCTCCTTCCTCCTATTTTTAAATAGATGTAATTAGTTAGAACTACTCCTTCTTTCCTTGAGCTTGAAGGAACCTCCCATCCTCCATTCCTATATATTCCATGCTTTTATTCAAGAAAAAGTCCTGAGAATTTTTGTGTATCTTGCATTGTATTTCTGTTACAATCTTTCTAGGAATTGCATAACCAAGCTCTAATATCTTGTGTTATCTCTCTTCTACCTACATTGCATCCGGAATGCCATCAAGCTTCCATTACTCAAGTGTCATCCTCCTACTATTGTTCTTGCATTCCCAATCCTTGGACTCATATGAACACTCAGAGAAAGAAAGGAACATACTGAGGGGATAAATACAGACATAACTAGATTTTCCAAAGCTCTTGCTTGTCTAGGTTGGAATTGTGTGTTTGTTTTCCTTGTTTGTTGAATTATCAATTTCAAATCACTAGTTTTAATCACATATCAAATAGAGTAGAAAATCATTCATTTCAATAAAATTAGTCAATTGGAAGTAGATTAAATCATTAGTAAGTTTGCCTCTTTGAACATTGTCAGGGAAGTTGTGGGGAACAATAGCCCCTTTTAGGGTCATGATTTGTTCTTCACCTCTAAGGTAGGGTTTTGAGGGTTTTTATTAGATTAGGTTATTTGTTTTATATTAGATTCACACATTTGCACAAGTAACCAACTACATCCGGCTGATTACTTGTCTTTAGTTTATTTATTAGGTTAGAACACATTGCTCAAAAATTAGAAAAGAACAAAAAGATTTCATTTGATAGATTAGTTTGATTTTATTGCTTTGATCTAATATATTGTGAAAAATCCAAAAACATATATTAGATTTCCTTTAGTAATTAGTTTTCTTATCAAAAATCATTTTATTTCATTATGTATGACCATCAATGGTCCACAACAGGAAAAGACATACAATTGTGATCCCTTGGTCCCACAACCCAACGGGCCAAAATTGATAACTGACATTGATACCAGTTTACGTTTGATAGTCTTGCACACACCTGCAACTTTCACTGAGAAAATAGAACAACTCAATATGCTAAATATCGTTGCTAATCAAGCCTACGACTATTGGATTGCTCCTTACAACATGGTTTGATTACACACATGAACATTCAAGGGCCATAGCCTCCACAAGTATTTGGTTTTGATTCTCAGTTCCACAACCCAACGGGCCTGCTAGTCATTAGACATTGACACTAGTTTGCGTACATTAGTATTTATATCTTCACCACTTCCACCAGATATTATTGCACAACTTTCCTTACTAAACATAGTAGCCGATCAAGCTAAGACTTTCTGGACTAGACCAGAAAATTGCCCATAAATACATGTGGCTCCATCATGCCTCTCATTCTTACTTCCATGACCTTGTTTGGAAATCTATACGAGGCACCCGCAGGTCATTTTCCACGTGTTCAACAACCAATAAACAGAATCTTGGCCGAGCTTGATATTGATTGGAGTCTACGAGCGGCTATTATTTCAGATCCGAGCCATCACACCGCTTCAAGTTAGGAGAGCATTCTCACCCTATACTCGTAGATCCAAACATTGAGTGTTGAAGATATAAAATTTCCCAATTAGTTTGATCCCCATCACCATACTCATATTCACACGCATTCTACACTCAAGCTATCTCGGAACGACCTCAAGAGGTCGGGTGCGAAGACGGTTACTTGTTGATTTTCTATTGTACGGGCACCCTAGTTGATGCTAAAATAATGCAACATGAATAAATATGACTGGGCTTGTGGATGTAAGAGGTCAGAAATGATGAAATAAAGTAAAACAAGTTGGCCAAAAGATGGGGGTTAATTGGTACTTTCTTCACTCAAGAACCTTCTAAATAGTAGTATGAGATTGAGATTAAATAATACCTAAAGTGCATGATTTTGTAACTACATTGTGTATTGTGATATTTATGAAGGAATCCCTTATTGATGACTCTACCTTCTATAGTCCATCGGATTTGGTAAGGAGTTAGTACGTTTATTTCCATGATTGTTGTTATATTCTCATGGATTGTGTCCTATTCAGAGTTCCTCACATCTTCTCGTAGGGCTAGTTTCATTGTGGATGTCCATATCAAGAGGAAAAATATTGGGGTCAATAGAGTAAATAGTATGTTGGGTTCCTTTACAAAAATAGACAAAGTAAGAAAATTAGTGACGGTGCGTGGAGAAGGAAATTTAAAAGTGTCATATGATACAAGTTTGTTTTAGTGGATAAGCGTGGCATTTTTTGTTTGCATAAAATTAGGAGGTAATTCTAGTTACAAAGTGAACATAAAAGAGGTGTTTAACATTCCTAATATAAAAACATAAGTATTTTTATAGTAATAAAAAATTTAATGGTGCCAATAGAAGTAAACGTAGGAGGGAAATAATATGAGGGGAAACTATAATGTAGACAAGGAGGAAATTTTTTATAAGGTATTGTACTTTTATTCTACATAGGAGAAAATGCTACATGTCACACCATAGTCTAGGTTCAACACAACATAGTTTGGTGTGATGGCCCTTCAATGCTCACCTGAAGTGCACATAAACCTACCATGATCCTTCTCATGTTAGCTTCCAAGATGTAATTCTTATACTCATGGTTATATCAACATACAAACATATTATATGGAGAATATATATGCTTACACATTCACATCATATGCAAAATACAAATCGTATTTCACCAAAATAAATATGAATATCCATTATATTCATGACACTCTTACAAAATACAATAACATGTAGTATACATCATATGATTGTACATAGTCGGGTCCAAAGACATCAGTACCACACACACTAGTCCCTTACAAATGTGATGATCAAAATACATTACATGAATATTACAAGCATATATATAGGGTGGGTACTTTTCATTCACGATTAAATAAAACTACTTTGTATAAGAATAGATCAACCCGATACATACATTGCATCCTTTTACAACTATCACTTTCCTATAATTAGACACATCCACGGTTCTCCACAAGTGGTTGGATTTATTCTATAATCTCTATAAATATTGCTATTTTTTCCCCATCCCATGCTATAAATAGCTCTACTTTTATCAATGCATTATCCATGTCTATACTTACCCTATATGTTATTATCTTTTCATAGTCTAAATCTAGTCCATGGTCATCTATTTCTCGTCTACGCCTTTGTGATCACATCAACTTCTTCTTTTTCCTATTTTATCTTGCTTGACGGTCATTATCTATTGTTCTTGTTTTTCCCATGCACATGCCTTGTCATAATTCTACGCGTAGTTGTCACACTCTTTAACCTTCATGTATATCCAATACTTGTTCATTTTATCAAGCACAAAATTACCCCATAATAGGTATATTATCTCGTCTGGAAATTGAATTAATGCAATCAAGAATCATAGAATAATCTTAGGAAATTTCCCAAAAGAAAAATGCAAAGAATAGTTGAATAAATAATATATACTCATGCACAACCAAAAATGAGACTAAGATATCTAGAGGAGTTCTGGGAATTCAGCGCTAAGTTATGCTAGTATTTATTTCCATTCATTGATTGTGATGTTCAACCTTCCCGGTAATGCTTCAACAATTTCTTGGATCCCTTCTAAGGTTACTCCATCAACCTTCTCCCGTAATTCATGAAAAATTATTTCTCATTAAAATGCCATACCTTCCATGACATATACCCCTCTCATGACCATGGCATGTAACTCCCCCATTCACGCTAATCTTTCGCAGTATTCTTTATATCTTCTAACTCTTGAAAAAAATTTACACGCGTCACATTATCTCCCGTATACAAGGATTTCTAGAGGTGACTCATTTCTCTCCCTCTTCTATGAGGTACATGTCAAAAATGGAAGTATTTACAAAATTGATGAATATTTTCTTGGCCTTTTGTGAAGCTTCCTTCACTTTAGTGCCTAGATCTTGATACCCCTTTATTATTCTCTCAATTTATTCCTACATCTCCTTGGCCAACTCTTTTGCAATTGGTACCCATTTCAAATTTAATTTCTCTAATAACAGGATAACTAATTCTCCTAAGTTATCAATTTCTCTTCTTTGATCTGTTTGTAATTAAAAATTATCTCCAGACAAGAATGTGTATTCCAAATAAGCTCAAATGTTTTTACGTCTAATTCAGTGTTCCTCATCTTCACTTTATTTAATTCAACTAATAGCTTCATATTATTTTTACCGACATGTGCAAAAAATTTTACAACATCATGCAATGTTGTGCTTTTGTTTATATTTCTATGTGTGACTTCATTATCCCACTTTATTAAGGCATTTCTGGCTTGCGCATTAGTCAAATGTGTAGAATCCAAAATTAAAAGAGTTTTAGTTGGGTCCCTCCATATCCACTCAAGGAGAGATTCTATATTTACTTCAAACTTTGGATCCTCTATATGATTTTTTATCCCAAAATATAGTACCTTACGTGTGCGAACATAGACCTGTGATTTCTCCAAAGATGTCCTAACAATAAAGATCTTTAGGATCTATTTTCGTGCTGAGAATCTCACCCTAATGACCTTTGTTGGGTCATTGAAAAAGGACATGAATGGTCGAGGAGGTGAGATTCTTCCCAACATTATTTCTTATGATGGTCTTAGCCCTTCGTACTACTCTTACAAAGTGATTCTTGCACAACATCCTCTTGCTCGGGGCCTATGTCATCTCCTTCTTCTTGTATAGCCTCATTTTCATGCTCTTATTCTTTCTCATACTCCTATTGTTACTCCTCCATGTGCACTGAGGTATCAAAGGGTATTTCTCCTTCTTCATGCTCCTAATAATTCTCTCGGATCTTATTCCTCCATAATATGTATCACATGAGGACCCTCTTCTCGCTCCGAGTCCTCACATGTACCAATATTTTCTTCATGAAATTTCTCTTTTTGGTGGGGATTTTCATGCACACGCTTACAATTGCACCAATTGGAGATATTGGAGGAGAGGCATGTGTTGAGCTCTCTCCATGTGTTCACTTCCTATTCCTTTAGTTGTGATCCAAATTACCTTCTGTCTCATCTTATTCTTTTTCTTGGACTGGATCAAGTTTGTGCTTATTCTATCTCATAGATGTACTTCCTAAGGATGTTGGTGTAATGGATGTGTCATGCATCTCCACCACTTTACCATCATGTAAATTTGGGTGAAATAGATGTATACCTTACACACCTCCTTTCCCTCTCGCCAAAGTTTCTACAAGATCTAGGTCCATCCCATCTAATTCTAAGATATCCACATACAACTACTTAGTCGTGTAGCCATATGTCTAACACAGTCCGGTACTCAACGTCTACCTTATCTCGTATTAAAATTTAATGGATGTGCATCCTTAATCTTGTTCATCAAACTCTTGAAATACCTATCTGTGAAGGAAAAATGTACCTTGCACCAAATCCCTATCTCTCTATTCATCAACAAGAATCACTCTAGAAAAAAATGTTGCATCGAGAAAACTCACTCATCCTTCTAGCTCATTAGGAAAGTAGCTTGGTATTCTCCATTCATTTTTCAAATCATTACACATCCTCTTATACCACAGGTCCAAGCACACCTTGTACACATTTTTTATTTCCCCATCACAAGTATACTTCACAAATCTCTTCATCTGTGATTGCTTCTCCAAAGGGTGTTCCCATTCCTTCCTTTGTGGTCCATTTGGGAATCTAATCTCTCAAAACATGATTAGTATGAAAATTAAAGCCCATGTAGTTTTATTTCCCTTATAATGTTGGAGTTGGGCCCCTTCCAAAATACTCTCTACAATGTACAGAGAAATAATTTACCTTTTTCATGTGTCATCTTATGTGCGATATGAAGTAACTTCGTGTTTACCTTCATCCATATTCTAAGGCTCACAGCTTACAAATGACCAAATACATGATCATTCTTGTGTTAGGGTATGTTATATTTTTTATATTGAATTCGTGAATTTGCTTAGATATTGTAACTTGGTGCGGTGGCGTCTATTACAACATCATTGCACATATTGTTGAATTTTTTTTATCTTTCTTGTTAATATTAGTGGACTAGATACTAAAGAAAATTAAGAAACTCAAACTATGCAAGGGTTTAAGGTACCTTGGAATGAGATGATGATGAAAGGACGAATGCAAAGTAGATTTCCTTCTGCAAATCTGATGAACTTGCACAACAAAGATAACTAAAAGGAAAATGGATTAGATGGTAGATGAGGGGGTTTCCTGAAGAAGTTGGTTCCAAGAAGTGTTAACTTCCTTATGTAGATGTCAACCCTTGTATTTGATAAAAGAGGATGAAATCAATAATGAAAAATTAGATAACATGTAGAAACTGAGACTAAACAAAATCTGAAAATTATAGAAATGGATGGAAAGTATATATCTTATATAAATCAACACAAAATAAATTTTACTGATTGGGTCGACAATGACCCGTGTTCGGGAAGGAAAGTCGATGATGACTTGAAAAGATGGATAAAAACAACATATAAAATGTGGATTTGAAGGATCTATGTAAAATTCTGAAAGAATCAAGCTCTTTGATGTTTGATATCAACCTACAATAGATACTTGAACTAGAGAAATAGAAAGGATGCAAGAAAATGGAGATCGAGGTGATAGGGTAGAAATAGGTTTCAGTCAACAACGATTTGGGTTGAGTTAGCTGTGACTATGGGTCGACAAAGTGGATATGGATTGGTAGAATAACATAACAACAAGTCTAGATAGAGGTGATGATAGAAATAGACAGGACAAAATGGTAGTGGATCTAAATGGTAGAATACGTAATGTAGCAGGTCAGGTCGATGATGAATAGACAGGGGTAAATGCTTTGACCTAGGTTGAACTAGGTGTGGTCGAGAATGGATGGGTTGAATGAACAACCTGCATATAAAATAGATAAGATATAGGGATAGATTTGGATCTCTAATAGTGTATGGAATTGTAAAATGTTAGCAACAAGTAACAATAATAATAATGATGCAACAAGAGAATAAATCAACGTAAAGTGTAGATGATCTCCTAAAGTCTCCACAAATGAAGCCAACAAGCTAAAATGAACCCTAAGAAGGATGAAAAACTGCAGAGAAGCTCAAGCTCGAAGAAAAGGTTGTAAAATGCAAGATAATTTTGATTATGCCTCCTTTAGAGGGGGAGAATGTATCTTAATAGGGTCAACAAAGTGACTGATTATGGGGAAACTGTCTATTCGGGTGGTGGAAGGATGATTTACTCGAGAGATAAGACTTTTACGAATTGGGATTAAATGTTTAAAGCACTTAGGTGGGTTAGGGTTTCCTAGGGAAGTGATATGGGTAGGTGGTAGATAAAATGGATCAAATAAAAGATAGGGATAGCTTAGGGATAAACAACAAGGGAGTTAAGGGGAAATAAACAACCTAGAGAAGGGAAATTAGGAATGATTAGGATTAATTAGATAATGAGATGAGGATTAGGGGATAATTGATGAGGATTAATAATAAATTAAAATAGATAAGATAACGAATGGGAATGTTAATAAGAATATGAATTAATTAAAAAGGGGTCTAGATAGGTGATCATGGTAAAAGAAGTGAACGTGTGTGACAATGGTAACGATAGCAAATTTTAGTGTCTACACATATCTATTATGATCTCCTCATCACTACCTCACAAAATTGTTACCTTGTTGATTAGGCTAGTAGTGATACACATCATCCTTACTAAGAAATATAAGTAACCCTCATGCACTTGAGATACCATCCAATGATAGATTCATGCATGTTTAAACTGAAAAAGGAAATTCAAACAACTATAATACACCGACATTTTCCAATATATTTCACACCTTATTATCGACACAATCTTTACTTCCTCGGTGTGTTGATCTGTCTCCAATTTTTTTCGTTCCTTATGTCTCCCTAATGACTTGAGCACGATGCTTTTACTCACCGATTTTACATCTCTAGAGATTTGAATCCCATTTTTTACGAACGATAAATTCTTGAGGATATTACATCTCGAAGAACTAGTAATTTGTGTACTCCTCCTTTATCTTATTTCCTTTATTTCCTTTTTTCATTGGTGCCATCACTACAAATTTATTCTTGGAAGTCAAAAATGAATATCAATACATGTGCCCTAGATTAAATTAACCTTTAATTTCTTCTCTAAGTATGGAAAACCCTCTATTTTTATATCACAATCCCTTAACTTGGCTTGAATTTGTTACATATTCACTGCAATGCTATTTTCTTCACCGTCCTACTTACCCTAGCTTTGTAAATCTGCTCATGACCTAACCTTGTAAAAAAATTCACTCTACTTGAACTTTACCTTCAACCTTTTAAACCCATTCTTAGCTATCACTCTTCTCTTCTAGAGCTTCAAATCCTCCAAGTGTAAGGATATCACATTCTCATGTCGATGGTTTCATAGTTTCCCTAGCTTGTCATTGTTCAAATTTTCTAAAGTTCTCAAAGTTTGCAAAATATCTTAATTCACAAGTGTGAAATACATCAATGCTCACCCCTTTATGTAATTTTTGATTTTTGAGTGCATTTAATGTGACAAGTTTCATTTTCCCTCATTTTCCCCTCTTTCATGCTCTTTTCACCAAGTCCAAATTTATAAGTTTCCTCTTTCACACACAACATCCTTAACCTTTTGGTGCACCACTACTTCCCAGGACTATAGCTCCCTCTTGCGTGTAACTTCCCATGTTGAACCATTCCTTCCTTTGTGCCACATGCCAAGTAGTGTTCTTCTTGCACTTCCTACTTTAGCATTATCATGTGCATTATTCCACATGTTTTCATCCCCACCAAGTTTCCTTATACACCAATGAGCAAAACAATATACCATTAACACAATTCTTCCATTTTCAAACAAAAAAATGTCTATCTTTACTTTTACCTACTACCTCACACCGAAAGTATACATAGTCCTCTACACATCAAACTTCAATAAATAGATAAGCTCTTACGCATGAACACACTTATTATAGAAAAACATAACAAAAATTAAAATAAAAATCTAGGCTAAATGCAATGATGCCTTATTACAAATAGAATTTAAAAGAAACTTATTTATAGTAGGGATTTAGTCTACTTCTATTTAAGTAACCAGGGGAACATAGTGCCATCAATCACCTATAATGATATGCACTTTGATTATAAAATCTTGGTTACTTTGAATGGTCCCAACTAATGCACTTTAAATTTTCTCGGGTGGCATGTAAAATTAGAATCATATAGAAGTACCAACCCATAAAATGAGAAAGACTTGTTTGAATATGTCTATCATGCAAAGCCTCTTACTTTTCCTTCTCTGTCTTTTGGCTTCACCTTGCAATGGTGTGATGGTCAACCAATTTCATTAACCCTTCTATGCGCGTGCCCAATACCTGTTCATCCATGAGTCCTCTTTTTTGAAATGCATAAGTTTGGTAACATAAATTCCAAAGGAAATACTATTTCTCGGGTCAAACACCAACTAAAAGGATATGGATCTATTTAACTTATTATAGGTAGTTTTGTAGACCGAAAGAACAAATGGAACTTTATCATCCCAATCCTTTCAACATCACATATCTTGGTCAATGTATGGCTCAATATTTTGTTAAATACCTCTTTTATTACATCATCATGTGGGTGATAAGGATTTGTCTTGTGGTGTGCCATCATGAATTCTACTAACATAATCCCGATGGTATCATTAAGAAAAATAATACCCCTATAATTGGTGAGGCTTAATGGGAAGCCACACTGCTTATGATATTCTCGCATAGAAAATGTGCAACTATAGAAGACGTATAGTCCTTAGTTAGTGCAGCCTCTTCCCATCGTGTCAAGTAATAATATATCGTACATATATTCTTCACACAACTTGTGCAATTGGTTTAACAAAATCTATGGTCCATTTCTCAAAAGGTTATGTAGATGATATGGGTTGCAACAAAATCTCATCTCTTTTTCCTCTCTTTCCAATCCTTTGACAATGGTCACAAGATTTGAAAAAATCCTGGTATCCTTATATAGTGTTTCCCACCATAGTCTGGATAGAAGTATCTTGCACATGGTTTCCTCACCAAAGACAATGTCCTCCAACAATACCACCATGCACAAATTCCATAATTTCTTGGAGTTCATGCTCTAAGACACATCAATGCAAAACTTCATCGTGACCCATTTTGTAAAGGTTTCCTCGGACCAACCTGATAAGACACAATAAATATAGCTAACTACTTCTTCTCCATATTCTTCATCCCTTAGTACAATACTTGTGTGCAAAAATACTACTATGTCTTTGAGGTCCATCAACAAGTGCAACAACCTTAAAAATTGGGAATCTAGCATGGCATCTTCGATACTTTATGTATCCTCCTAGAATTTATGCGTGAAATATGGTCGTGGATTAGATTTACCGTATAAGGATTTATGATGACTAAAAATTCAAATATTTTGAATAAGATTATCCCTCTGCAAATACGACCTTGTAGTACATGATTATTAACCAAATAATTCGAGTGTCATATGGTCAAGTATAAAAATAAAAAGAGTTTCCATAAGATACTACTTGAATTTATAAAATGCGTACACCATAAACAAATCCTCATGCTTTGTAGTTATATAATTTTGTTCTACAAGTTTTAACTTCCTGTTTGCAAAGAAAATTGGATGATCAATATTGTTGTCTCTAAGATGTGCCAATACAACTCCAATCGCAATCCCGAGGCATCCACATGGACAAGAAAGGAAAAATTCCATTTAGGAAGCGAAGCATAGGTGTGGTGGTCAATCATTCCTGTAATTACTCAAAATCATGTTGTTTCACATCTTTCTAGTAGAGCTTACCCTTATCCTTTAAGAGATACTCTAGTGGGGAAACTATCTTTGCATATCCCTTGGTGAGTTTTTTGTAGTAACATGTATGACCAAGGAATCCATGCACCTCACTTTGGTTGGTGGGTTCTTCAAATTCCAAAATATATGTTATCTTGGTTGGATCAACTAGAAGATTCTCCTTGCAGATAATATGCCCCAACAATGTTCCAAATGGGTTGGTGAAGATGTACTTACGGATATTCGAGGATATACTTGGTTGTCTACATCTTTAAAACATTAGCCTCAAATAGTCACAATGATCCATTAATAAATCATACATGGTCCAATCATCCTAATATACATGAATAAATTTATGCATGAAATTATCAAAATCTTGTACAATAATGCGTGAAAAACATTGTTGGTGCATTCTTAAATCTAAAAGACATGAATGTATATGTAAAATAACCCCATTATGTAGCAAATGTAGTCTTCATGCGCGATCTAAAATTGATGATATCCTGAGAAACCATCTGTGAATGAGTATATTTCTTACCACACTACAATCTCAAGTATTTCTTGAGAAATGGTGTATGGAATAGATCGATAACATGAGAGGTATTTAAAACTTTGTAGTCCACACAAATTCTGAATTTTCCATATTTCTCAAATAAATTTCACAACATATAATACGGTTCCTACTACAATTATCAAGCACCCAACCAAGTCAAAGAATAAAATTACACATCTACAAGCATGTAAAGATAATAGAGCCAATTTACTGAAGAAAGATCAAAGTCACTCTAAGAATTGCACAAGGGTTTTAATGTACACAAGTGTTAGGTCACATAGCTAAGTCACACCACATCTCATTATTACAACACTTGGTACATTTTACACTACACATTTATCAAACTATCTTGGTGTCAAGATACATAAGTGAACCCCTAGGTGGTTTGTTAGCTTTACACACTTACACGAGCACTTAGAAGGATTGCACGAGACTTGTTTATGCATTAAGGATATGCGATAACATAATGATATTGATTCAATAGGTTAGAGTTTGACTTTGTTTACTTGCTTATGCTTGTCTACTATATTTGGAGTGAAGTTACTTACTTCACCTCAAACATGGGAAAATGTAGACACCTAAATTCCACATTTGCAATCTTATTTCCAAAAGCACACTAATTATTCTCATTCTTACTATTTCCATCATAATTAGTGATTTCCACTAGTTAACTAACAGTTCTCACCATTTTGGTCAATTAACAATAGTTTTTTGATTACCTAACCTCTTTCGCATTTAGGATGCCACTTTACGAAGGGTCGTAATTCAAAATTCTCTTCCAAATAGACAATTAGCAATTATTAGCTAATTAAACCTATTTTACCCTTGTTTTGGTTAATATACCCTATTATTGGCTCAAACCCCTCTTCTAACCACTCAAAATCACCCCACTTTCCTACACAACATCCCAAAAAACTTCAAAATCTTATCCTAGCCTCCTAATTGACCCTAAGTGGTTGATTAAGGCTCCTCACATTTTAATCACTTGTTAATTCACTAATTGTGATTAACAAACCTTAATCATTATTAGCAAATCTTAATCTAATTTATGGTTTTAGTTCCACATGCACCAAGATGATATTTTTCCTAAAAGGAAAAACTATAAAAAAGGACTAACCACATACCTTTAAATTTTACACCATGCTTTGATTTGCATAACATATAAGAAATATGATTTATAGCCAAGCTCAATCCTTGCCTCAAGTCTTCAATGGCATTAGTAGATGGGTATCTACTATGATCTTGTAGTAATTTTGGAGAGACCATCTCACCTTCCTTGGATTAGCAACAAACCCCCTAATTTGATTGCTCCTAGATCTATTTAGGTCTATGTTAGTTAACAATTGAACATACTAGTAGGAAAGCTTTAGCTAGGTTTTGAATTATATTCATGTTAGTTGTTTCAAGCATTCCATTAAGATTTTATCTTTGATGTAACTATTATTAGATTCAATAAGCATTTTCTCAATTAAACTATGTGGTGTTAGTCTTAGCTTTTCTTGGAACGTTTAGTAGTCTTCATTTGGCACACCTGGTGGGGAAAACCCCATTGCATTCATTTATAAGATTTGTAACATAGTTTCAAAGTTTTTAGATTTCAATCTTTCTAGTTTAACTTCAACTTTTCTAGATTAATTTCAAGATTTTTATAGCAATTTTCAAAGTTTTATAGATTTATTTTCATTTTGATAGTTGTTTAAAATGATATTAGTATTAGATGTTGCATTTTCATGTTCTTTTGGGATATAAGGAGGTGAAGTCTTTGTCGAAATTTCCTAAAAATTTCAAAGATTTGATCTTTTCAAAATTTCTTGTCAAAAGTCATATTTTGATCACCTACAGGAAAGTCGTGCCTACACTCAAAAAGGGTGTGCCCATGCTCCAAAGGCCATGCTTGTGCTCTCTGGACATGCCTACACTTCAAAGTGTGCACCCATGCCCTCTCGACCACACTTGTGCATCTTTGGATTTTTGACCTCTATGTATAGCTCGTGCTTGTGCTTCAAAGTGTGCGCTCATGCCTCTCGGCTGCGCTTATACATACTAGACTGTGTAAATTTGATAGATGTGTGTTTGTGCATAAATGTCTACGCCAATGCTCCAAAGGCCATTCCTATGTTCTATAGGACACACTCTTGCATAAAGATGTGTGTTAGCACACTGTAAAATTGCTTCAAATTTCAAATTTAAACTTTCGGTTTTTAGTGTTTCTATCATATTCTAGGGATTTTTAGTTGCTATTATTGTCAATTTTCTTATTTAGAGCAGGTTTTCTAACAAATTACCTTAGGGTTTGTTGATTTATTTTATTTTCATGCTTTGTATGAGTTTGGAATAGGACTGTGTATGCTCTTCTCTTGCACTTTGTGTGACCTTGAGAATCAAAAGCACCTCTAAACCTTCTTTTTGTTAATTTTAGAGTAAGTAAGAAAATTTATCATTCATTTCTATGCTTAAGGGGATAAAATTTCTTTTTGGCATGTACATGAAATTTTAGTTTAAGAGATTTATCACTTGATAAATAACCAAGGATAAAGTTTTTGTATGCTCCTCCCTTGCACCTAGTGTGATCTTGGGAACCAAAAGTAACTTGAGCCTTTCATTAAGAAGAACTTGGATCAATTGGGAATAAACCTGGTTTACAGGTTTTATGGTAGTTAATTGATTTATAATATTTTTATCTAGTTAGGTTAATTGTTATACATGTTCTTCTCTTGCACCTAGTGTGATCTTGAGAACCAAAAGCAACATTTAATCCTATTTCTATGATATTGTAGATCTTTTTGAACTACGAACCATTTGTGTGAAGGACCTAATGCTAGCCAAATAAAGAAGGACTCTCTTTAAACCAAATTCTAACATTCACATGTGTTGTAGGTTTCAATGGTGGTCTAAACCAAATTTCTTAATCCAAAATATAAAACACACACCTACACATCATATAACACCTTGTATTGTAAGTTTGGGTTAAGAGCTACAACTCATCCACTTAACTAGGAAAATTATCTTTGGCATAAGCCCTAAGATACAAACAAAGAGATGTTCCTAGGAACCCCAAATTAGTTCACACAAGAGGTAACCTTGTCAATGAAACGGGAAAGTGCTCCACACTACCCAATTGATTAGTACGCCTTGAAAGATTAGAGTCAAAGTTACCTCCATTATGACCCCAATGAAAATACAACTGAACACAATTCATTGCTCATTGTATTGAAGGGGTCAAGTAAAGCCGAGATAATTTAAGATTAGTTAGTGCAAATTTCTTGGTAAATTGAGCTCGCAGAGATATCTTGTGACACAGAGAGAGAGAACCCCTAGGAAATCTTGTCGACTTGGAGCTAATTTTGTCTTAGATATTATACTTGAGAGATCTCACAAAGTGAATTTTTTTTTGGATTCAAACTCTTGTTTTTGAACAAGCGAAATAATGTCTTAGAGTTGAAACCACATGACATTTCATCACAAAATCTCTTTAGTGCTACTTTGTCCTAGTTTTTCACTTGTCTTGAGACAAGGTGAAACTTTTCCAAAGTTACACCAAGTATTTTTCATCCCTCTTTTGTTTTTGGTTTCTCATTTTGAGACAAAAATAACAAACATATACAGATACCTACTAGAAATAATCATGTCCACAAATTTGGTATTCTACTTGCATGACTAGGTTGTAATGTCGAATGCAAGTGTTGAAAGTGTGAATGGTACGTCATCAAGTTCTAGTATCCCCTCTTGTCTCAAACCCATATTGAGACTTACTATCATATTAGTTAGGCTTTCTTATCACTTTGACTTCTTTTGATTTGTTATGTTGTTTGCATTATAGCCATACAATTGTGATATTTACGTCTTGTTTCCATCGTGAAACTTGGCGTAAATATCTAGATCATATTGTTACGTTGTTGGAAAACATAATAATTCCTTGATATACTTAGGCATAGTTTTTACATCCTAGCCTTGTCTTGAGTTTTGTGAGTGTTAAGGTTACTTTGTTAGCATCACCGTAACGCCATTTGATACTAAAATCTTGCTTTATTACAAATTTTGATTAATGTGTCCAAATAACATTGTTACGTTGCTCACATTTGTATCTTCTATTTTACAAGACTTAGAATTTGTTAGAATTTAGAAATTAGTTTTGAGTATACCTTGTTAGAGAATCACGTCAACACTTTATTAGCATTTAGGTCTTGCTTGTTTTTTGGCCTAAGCGGTGATATTTTGTTATCACTATTGGTTTCAAACCTATCTCAAAAATATTAGGGAGTAAATTTTGTTGTGATTGGATTTGAGTTTTACATGTTATTGTATTTTCATAGAAGTATCCTATCATATATTACCCTTCTAGGGTTGATCATTCTTTATTATTTATCCTAGGGCTCATAAAGACCTATTGGATTTATGGCTATTTTATAGTCACTTTTTTTGTGATGACTTAGCATCGTTACGCTGTGAAAATTTTTTTAGGGTTCATTTTTAGTAAACCTTAGTGGAAACCTTTCACATTGTACCCCTATTTTAAGTATTTCTACTACAATAATGAGGTTAAGAAATTTAGAAGCCGGTCTCTTTGGAGGTGAAAACCCTCTTTTAGAGGAAAATGTCATGATTGACCATAGTGGTGGAGAGGAGGATTCTCCTCGTGTGGATGTAGAGCTTCATCCCACCCATATTGACGATTACTTGTTTAAAAACAAACATGAGGTTATTATGTATGTTGTGGAACTAGGAGCTAAGTTACCTTCCACAGTTGACCCTTCTCTTATCGCTGGAATGGTTCAGGGAGATGAAGAAGTAGAACAACCTCATCGCACTATTAATGACATATTAAACCCAGGTCATGCCTCTACTTCTAGATGATAGAATAATGAGGAGGTGCCTTTTGAAAATGACGGAGACTATCATATACCTACGGTTAGAATACACTGTGAAGACTACGAGGAACATGCTCATCATGAACAACCTCCTCCTAACGAATATCGTAACAAAATACCTACTCAAGAAGTAACATTAGAACAATAAGTACAAGCCCTCACTCACCAATTGGCAAGTTTGGCTTCACATATACATAAGGAACAACCAAAAGTTTTGAAATAAGCTATACCAAAGGCAAAACCTAAAGCTTCATTTCACAAGTTCCCAACAAATACTCCTTGATGAGAGACACAAAAACCCTTACGAAGACTTTCTCATAGAGAATAGAGGTGGGAATACACCTAGATTTAACCCTTTGTATAGGCCTATGCCACCCACACAAGATAAAATCTTAAATCAAGAGTGGTTCACTATGAAGAACACCCTTCTATCATTGCAAGAAGGAAAAACTAGTAATAACAACAAGAAATACCAGTTCGATGAATTGTTCCCTTATCCATTTGATAGAGCCATGTTACAAGTACCTTTCCCATGACATTTTGATTGTCCAAAGTTTGATAAATACAAGGAAAAGGTGACCCCCAAGATCATATCAAATATTTTTATATGGCATGTCAAGAGGTTTCATATAGCAACAACTATCTTATTCTCCTCTTCCCACAGAGTTTAGGAAGACATGCGGTAGAGTGGTGTTTACACATCCCCAGGGCTACATATCTACATGGACGAAAATAGAAGATCATTTTGTACATAACTTTTATTTTATTATAGAGAGTGATTTTACCATTATAGATCTCTACAATGTGAAACAATGAAAACTTCGTTGCTTTCCTACAAAGATGGAAAGGGTTAGCTAGCCGGTTCCCTTGCTCCATACCTAAAAATAGTTGATAAGTATATTTTCCCAACCTCCACCCTGACATCACATTCCACTTACAAATGCATTGTGGCAACATGTTTGAAGAGGTAATCAAAAAAGGGATTCAAATCGAAAAAACATTGTTAGCTAGGGGACTCTAAAACCCTTCTCCCATGATCATAATGATTTCAAAGTTAATGAAAAGACAAATTTTACCCCTAATATGAACAAAAACATTGTCGGTGATAGAGTAGTAGACTCTAAACAAGTAAAATCCGTTCAAAACCACACTCTTTTGAATCTTGCAAAGGGAGCTCCACCTACGGAGTATAAACATCGTGTGTAGTTAGAGGCCATCAACATGGTATGATACCCTGAATCACAACCCTATAGGGATGACACACCTAAGCCATCATGGTTTAGGGAAAATGAATTTTGTGGATTTCACCACATTAAAGGTCACAAAACTGACAAGTGCTTAAAACTAAATCATTACATTCAGGACTTGATTGACAGTGGTGATGGAGAAATAGATTCTGCCATTGCTACCAAATATCCAAACATAAATATGGGTATTTTCAAAGAACCTTTCCTCAAGCATGAAGGAAAGAAAAATTAGGATTATTGAAAATCATCTTGAAATAAGAGTGCCAACTATATATCGAATCCAGACCATTTTTATGCCTTAATAGATTGTGTTGATTCACCTGTTGAGCATGTCAACACAACCAAAATCAGATTAAGAGAGTGCACCATGGAGACATGATGAGCTCACCTTGTTATCTCAAAACCTCCTCCCCCTCCTCAAGAGAGTCACTATGATGTGTTAGATCAATGAGAGAAGACCACAACTAAGATTTCAATCTTAGACCTTCTAAATATATCTCGACGTCCATAAGGAGATCCTTTGCAAAAACTTATAGGGATCAAGAGTATCCTTTGATATTGACCCAATGCACTTACATGCCATGGTAGTGCAAATCACTCCTTTAGAACACATAACCTTCAGTACGATGGAAGTCTTAGAAAAAAATCCCTCCCATAACCTTCCCTTACACATTGAAGTAATAATCAAGCGTAAAAAGGTCAAAAGAGTGCTTGTGGATGGTGGATTGGGTCTAAATATTTGTACTCTTAAAGTACAACAACTAGGGTGCACAAAATCTGATTTGGAGACAAAGGTCATCACCATAAAGGCATATGACAATGAAGAGCGAAAATCATCTGGAATGATCATTTTCTCATTAGAACTTGGTCCCATAAACCATGATAGAATGTTCCATTTCGAGACTTGAAGCTCCCCTATAACATATTACTCAGTCACCCATGGATTCATGCCATGTAGGCCATGCCATCAATGTATCATCAATGTTTAAATTTCAAACATGAAGGACATACACTTACTATACAAGGAGATCCCCGACCATTTTATCATTGCATATAATTTTTAGGATTACTATAAGATGAGAGGATACTCAATGATATTGTATTTTATCCTCAAGATTATGATATGGCTATATGTTACAAGTCACCTAGATATGCTATTCCTAGCTGAATAATGCTTATTATGAGACATAAAGGATGTTGTTGCGAGTCATCAAGAATAAGGTTCATTGGATGCTCTTCCAATACCTCATCATATAATGGTTAAATATGGTATTGGCATCTATTTGTATGAGTCTTACCCTTCAGATGATGAGTATTCCTCTTCTGAGCATGAGGATAGTTTATCCGAAAATGAAAGTGAAACAAATTCCTAGTGTAGTCTTTACGAAGACCTTGCCACCATGAACCTATTATTTAACATGGATATCCTTACCGTAACCCCTGTCACACCCCTTACCCTTCCAAAAATGGACCTCATTTACCCATCACTTGTGAATTGGGACCAACAACAACATGTACCCATTGATTACTTTTAGAACAATGAGACTATTAGTGAGTTCCTTGGCATTAGAGACAAAATTTTGAAAAACATCACAACAAAGGATTCTCAATTCAGCTCAATGCATGCGTGTACTTTGGAGAGGAGGTAGAGTTATGTGGTCACTTAAGTAAAAAAATAAGCAAGGGAAAAATTCCTATAGAAAATCCTTACGGAAAGAAAAATTCCAAGTCCTATATAAAAACCCTCTTTGAGGAGCTTGTGGACAAATAAATGGAACAACCTATGGACAAGATATTATACCAACCTAAAGATGAATATCTCCTTAACCCACCTTTGGTAGAAGATGATCTCAACCTCCCTCCCGATCCTACACACATGGAATATGAGTCTAAGTTACTCGTGGAGGAGAAAATATATGTTAACATCGGCACAAAGGAGATGCCTAGAATGGTTAAGTTGGGAGCTTCACTCTTAGCTCGAGAACATAAAAATTTACAGGACTTTTGATATAATATGAAAATATATTTGTTTGATCTTACACATACATGCTAGGACTTGAACCTACTTTAGTTGTGCATAATATTGTTGTACAAACCGGATGCCAAGCCCATAAAACAAAAGATCTAGAAGATGCATCCTTACATCGCCTTATTAGTAAAGGAAGAGCTAGAAAGGTTATTAGAAGTAGGCTTCATCAGGCCTATCGACTACTCAGAGTGGATTTCTAATGTGGTACCAATTCAAAAAAATATAGTCGGTATCAGAGTGTGTACCAATTTCAGAGATATTAACAAAGCTTGTCCTAAGGATGATTTTCCTCTTCCTAACATCAACATGATCATCAATTCTACTGCTGGTTATGAGATGCTATCACTCATGGATGGATTCTTAGGTTATAATCAAATAAAGATTATTGAGGAAGAGCCACACAACACAACCTTTACAACCCCATGGGGGACATTCTGCTACCAAGTCATGCCCTTCGGCCTCAAGAATGAAATATTTCACAACATTATTAGTGACATCATGGAAGATTGCGTAGATGATTTATTAGCAAAATCCAAGACTTAGGAAGATCACTGAATATTCTGCGACAAATTTTTAGTGATTAAGAGACTACTAAGTATGACTTAATGCTAAGAAATGTGTCTTCGGTGTGCTTTATCTAGGAAGTTACTAGGATTCATTGTTTCAAGGAATGGGATAAAAGTAGATCTAGAAAAGGTTTCCACTTGATGTAGCCTAGAATTGAGAATACAAGCCCAACAAGACTCTAGACGCATTGGCACATCACCTAACCTAGAATGAGAGCTCACTGAAGAACACAAAGGTACCATGTCCCTCTTTAGGGTTCTTATTGCAGAATGTTAGCATGATGAATACTTAACACATGTAGTTATGTTACTAACACATCTTTCTACAAAGGATAACAAATCTATATCTAAAGGGAACAAAATTAAGTATTAACCATGATGAGATCAAAATATACTAGATTCTAAAACACACAGAACTAACACTTAGATTCAGCCAATATCCTCCATTATATTAAATGCAATAAGTATATAGAAGCTTCATTACAATAATGTAGATGCACACACTGTGATTTAGTAGTATAATCACTCTATGTATGCATATCTATATATCTTTCTCTATCTCTGTCGTATATTCACCATCATACATGTATATCTACTACGCATTCACTACATATATATAAGGGTGGGGACTTTCCCTTCACCACTTATCTATTCCCAAAATAGGTTGCATGCTATTATTAGCCACACGCCATTACAAAAATAGCCACACATGCAAGTGTGCTAACAATAGACTAATTATACTTAAGCCGCAGAGTAGATCTATTCCCGGCATGTGTCCATGCAAAGCGCTTCGTAGCTGATCCTCCAAAAATAGCCAATGCGTGGTGTGCATGTCTCTCACGTCTCTACCATCTCTAAAAATAGACCTTCATGAGTGAAAACGGCTAAGTCCCGAAAGTTGAACTTCTTCTCCGCGTGCGTGTTCTCCCTATCCATTCGTGCCTTTGAATATGACCCTTTCACGCGAAATTATTTTGTGCTTTCTGCCAAGTGTTCTTTGATCAACAACGTTAAAATAGAAATGCCTCCTCCCACTAATAATAGACAACTATGGAGCTTACAAGGAAAGATCCAAGCCATAAGAAGGTTTATTTCTCATCTGACAGATAAGTGTCATACATTCACGCATCTTCTTAAGAAATATGTTAGTTTTCACTGGGGACCAGAGTAAAGCAACAAGAATTTTCTTTTCTCAAAATCTATTTGGCTAAACCCCATGTTCTAATGCCACCCACGATAGGAGAACCCTTGTTACTCTACATCTCTGCCACACACTTTGCAATTGGGGAACTGTTGGCCTAGTATGATAAAGAGTAGAGAGAAAAATTTGTGTACTACTTAAGTAGAACATTGATAGCTTACGAGATCAACTATCCAACAGTCGAAAAGGCTTACTTGTCTCGTAGTTTTTTTCTTCCAAAAACTATGTCATTATTTTCTCAAAAATAAGGTCAAGCTCATTTCGAAGGTTGATCCACTAAAATAATTATGTCAAAACCCACACTCACAGGAAATATGGCTAATTGGATCATCTTATTAAGTGAGTTTGACATTGAGTATGTACATCAAAAGTCAGTGAAAGGACAAGTCTTAGCAGATCAACTAGTAGAAGCTCCACTACCAGGTACCGAACCTTTGAGTCTGGAACTACTAGATGCATCCATAATGTACCTTGAGGAATCAATCATATGACAACTATACTTTTATGGCTCCTTTACCTTTCATGGTTCAGGTGTCGAGTTGTGTATATTACTCCTACGGGAGACTTGATTCCTTAGGCCTTCCGACTCGGGTTCCCATGCATGAATAATATAGTAGAGTATGAAGCTCTCATCATAGGGATGAAGCTAGCTATTAAATGGGATATCAGACAAGTCAATTGCATTGGTGATTCAATGCTCATTATAAAACAGGTCACAAATGAATACAAGGTCAAAGATGAGAAACTTCTTCCGTACAAAATAATGGTTGATTCTTTGAAGGATTTTTTGAGTAGATAAAACTTGAGTAAATACCAAGAGATCATAATAGAGTAGAAAATGCTATGGCTATAATATGATCCATGTTAATTGTTCCACCTACAAATAATGATATGTCATTTTTTGTGGAGCACTTACGAATGCTAACATATGACATACTTGAGTCATGTTTGGTGTACAAAGTTGTTGGTCCCTTTTCCCCGTGGTACTGTGAAATCTTTAATTACCTCCACGATGGAACCTTTCCCACAAAAATTTCTGTATTGAAAAATGAACCCTCATCCAGCATATATCCCATTATACCCTACTTGAGGGAACCCTCTTCTACCGAGGCTATGATGGGAATCTTTTGTGTTATTTAAATTTAGATGAGTCCATCTAAGCGATCAAAGAGGTTCACGAAGGAATATGTGGGGATCATACTAATGGGATCTTCCTAGCAAAGAAAATACATAGGGTAGGCTACTTTTGGCTTGCCATGGAGCATGAATTATGTAACCATATGAAGAAGTGTGTGGATTTTCAGAAGTACGAAAATTTGATATATGTGTCGGTGTAATATTTACAACCAATCATGACACCTTGACTATTATCAAAGTGGGGTCTCGATCTTATAAGAAAACTTAACACTATCTCCTCGGATGGCCATAATTTCATTATAAGCTATCGAATACTTAAAAAAATGGGTAGACGCTATTCCTCTTACCTATGTTGAAGGTGCCCAAATATCTAAAATTTTAATGAACCATATCATCTGTCAATACAAGATCCTACGATATTATCACGAATAATGGTAAGCCATTTAAAAATAAAAATGTGAAAGAATTCTACAAGCATTTTCAAATCTCCCTCAAGTTCTTGAATCCCTATTACCCTCAAGGTAATGGGAAAGCTGAAGCTTCCAATAAAACCCTCATTTGCATTATGGAGAAGATGGTGAATATAACATACCATAACTGGCATTTATAGATTCACCCTACACTTTGGGAATTTAGAACATCTATCTGCACCCCTATAGGTGCCACTCCATACTTAGTATTCGACACGAAGTTGTGCTAACCCAAGAGATTGAGATCCCTTCTTTGCATATCGAGCTAAGGCACTACCTAAACGAAGAGGCGGACTAAAGTGTAGCTTTGAATGACGAGTTAGAGCTATTAGATGAGAAACAAATTCATGCTCTCAATCACCTTAAAGTGTATCAGGATCGATTGTGGTGAAGCTACAATAAAAGAGTAATACCTTGTTAATTTGAGGTAGAAGACTTGGTGTTAAAAGAGAATCAAAATAAAATCAATAAGGATCAAGAAAAGAAAGGGAAATCTGAGCCCAATTGGTAAGGATCATATGTTGTGGTTCCCAAGTTCGGTTTAGGTGCCTAGAAGCTTGCTACTCGGATGACCAAGAGCTTCAAGAACCCATGAATGCAATCTATCTTAAGCATTTCTATGCTTAGTCATGGGGTCCCTAAAATGTCGAAAAGGAAAAAAGTCTCAAAATAGAATTAAACAAACTATTTCCAATAGTGAAAACCATGTAATGGTGGCACTTTGGACAAGTCCTTTGGTGAAAACTGGTTTCCAGTGCCATTAGAGGATCTGTTGTTCACAAGAATTTCAGGTCTAGGAGTATGATAGCTTTGTCCTAAGCTGGTCTTTACCTTCATCTGAGTCCCTTGTGAGCTTATCCCTCTTTTCCTAATCCGGCTAATTCTACTTTTAATGTAGAGAGTTTGCCTTTGAATATTCCTAGCTTATCTTTGGGGAAACTTCACATCATCACCTTCTTGCACATAACACATGGCATTCTGCCCTTGTACATCCCATCTAATGCTGGGGGAATCCACGTTTCTTCATTTCCTTGCACATTCACTTCGGAAAAATTCTTAGAAAACATTCGTATAACTTTGGAAAAACCAAAAAAATTCAAATACGCTTCATAAAAACTCCAATAAATAGAAATTGTCTCAAGATAATATTAAAAACAATGAAAATTATCCCAAAACTGTTCCACAAAAACAAAGTAGTAGTTTTCTTACTTTTAGTTGTTGGTTTGTATGGTTTTAGTTGCATGGATTTTTCATATTATGTGATTTAAATTGGATTCATTTGCTTACTTAGATTGAGTGTTACTTTAATTTGTGGTGCATTGCATTGAGTTCATTTTATCTTGCATACTTGTAGATAGTTGTGTTTCTTTGATTAGATTTGTTTAGCTAGTGCTTGTTAGTTTACTTGTACATTTTGTTATCATTTCATCATCATATCAAATAAACCATCACATCTATACATCATATATCAATAAAAGCTAAGTCTACATCACACATGTATACTAAAGCTAATCATCAAATATTGTATCATCAATAGGGAAAGAGGGGTTGCACATGATCAAAATCTATCCCCCCACACCAATATCAAAAATCAAAACAGGTTTTACTCAAAGTATCTTATCAACATGTAAGATGACATCAGGTAAGGCTATCTCATAAATATAAAAACATGTAGTACAAACATAAACATACAAATTAAACACGATATCTCATAAACAAAATGTGATACATCAGAAATCCATCAAATGATAATACATCATCATAATATAAATGTCTGTGTACAAAATCAATGTGTCTCGATACATATCAGATACAAAAATCCATCATGGGCATGGATAAAAAATGTGCCTTCATCACGAGGCATAATAAAAATAATACATAACGTACATCTGTACAAAAATGTGCCTTCATCATGAGGCATGATAAAAAATAATACATATACATCCATATAAAATTATGCCTTCATAATAAAGGCGATACACCAAAAATATACATCTAATATATCAATAAGAGAGTTAGCCTCAACTGTCATCCTCTCTAGGACTACCTGGCCTAGGGCCCCTGGGAGTAGACTATTGATGTAACGGTCCTATAGAGGCTGCTACGCTCTACTACAATGTAGGATATTGAACGGATCTGGCTGATCGTGAGGTCTTCTGGGATCTAGTTCTAGACCTGCTAACATCTAGTTGATCAAAAGGGGTAGCCCTCTATCCCTATGGGATGGCTTGGTGGTACAATGCCTTGTAGTAGGAGGCCTCGCCACTAGCTCTCATTGTATCTGATAATATGTCTAACATCCTAGATGCTGAAGATGCCCGCTATAGAGCATCATGCTCTCTTGTCACTCTAGCTACATGTTCTTGAACCTGTGTATGCTCTGTCATCCACTGAACCTATTTGGCCACTAGTTGATATCTCTCTACCTATAGCTCTAACCTCTCTATGATTTTCGATCTTGCTCATCCACATGCATGTACTCTCTTTTGTCTGTCCCGATCTCGCTCAGTCATATCATGTACTCTCTTTTTCCTTTCTTGATCTCGCTCTATCATGAGTTGATCCCTCTCTCCGATCACTTGGTCTCTCTGTGTAATGGCTTGGTCCCTCTAACCGATAACCTAAATATTTAGGGCTATAACATGTTATAGCTGCTCACCGTAAGGCATCCACCTTCCCACAAACATGTACATCTTCCATATCCTCTCCACCCCCACCATCTCCGAAACATCTTGGTGAACTATGTCGTGCAATCACAAGTGGGGGTGATGGAGGTGCTCTGACAATGGTGCACATAATGGAACCTGAAGGGGCATCAATGGTGCTAATACATGTGGCTACACCACTACCTATTTCTGTACTAAAATCTATTATTGGCCTAACACCTTTGTGGCTTTGGCACCCCTATATGCAGATCCTATTTGTGGACCTTCCGTGCTTGTACTTGTGCTTTAGTGGATTTGGACCTCGTCCCCCTATGTTGCTACATCTAATACCTCCTATGCTAAGGTCAATCTCGGTGGTAACACTATAGCATACCACCCTACATAATATAGAGTCGTAATCTGGATCCACTATCTGCACATGTTGTACCCAAGGCTATGAAACCACCTATAAAATGCTAGTGTGAGCTCAGCCCAACTTGATTTGGGGCCCCATATGAAAATTCCCTCTGTATCTATGTGCATACAACATCTCATCACCAAGAATCCCTAGATAAGACCAAGCTGTCGATGGACCCGATCCACTCTATACCACTCCATGATATGACTCCCACTCCTAAGGATGAAATGATCAAGCTGTAATAGTGTTCAACTCAATCGCATCCTGAGGCCAATGGTACAACCTGTATGGCCACCATATGATCATATGAGGTTATACCTCATCAAATGCTCCTCTGAAATATTCTATATCCCCCATGTGACCATGAATGTTGTCTCCATCTGGAACCCATCCCATGATAAAAGGCTTTCCAAGGGCTCGAGCTATCAATGCTCCAGTAGGGTGTCCTATCACAATATGATCCTGCACCCATATCTCGTAAAAAAAAGTGGCAAGACCCACAGACCTCTATCCATGGTAAGATATCAAATGTAAATCTGCATATAAGTGAACCAATATACACTAACCCCAATAGTAAACTTATCCCTGAAGAAGGCCGTGAATCACTCCAATAAGGCCCGGACAAAATCAAATCAAACACCAATCTTGTCGAGTGCAACAAAATGTCACTTACAAGAGCTAATAGAAATACAAGGACTTGTCCCAGCCATTGATCGGCCATGCACCTACTAATGAATACCATCATACTCAAGCGGTATGCTACCAATCTAAATAGCTCGGCTATGCATCACTCAATACGGTGCAGGTGACCATCATATGTGATCAAGCGGGCTAGGATAGGAACTTGTAAGATCTACCACACATCCTCTAGGGTGATGTTCATCTCACCAAAGTAGGAAGATGAAACATCGACTCTCACTCTATCATCTCGGCTAATTCTATGAGTAGGCTGTGGTCCAAAGTAATCTGTGGCATGTGGGCGACGTGTGCTAAACTGGTCACCTCCGGTGTGATCTCTAAGAAAATATGGTCTGACGTCCCGAATGTCGCCTTATAGGCCCAGATCCTCCCATGTCACCCCCACTTCTCTAATACCTCTAAATCCATGTGAGGTTAATCAGTCATTTATTATGATCTTATTCTTCTATGATAAATCCAAATTTTCTATTCTACCATGTTATTCTTCTATTCTATTATATAATTCATCTATTTCTACCATATAGGGTTTCCTAAGAACTTATTTTTCTTTCTAAGGTCATTACAAAATGCCTTTTGTTCACTAGCACCCCCTAAGAAAGCACCAGCACACACCCCCATCCACGCATAGGTACATGCAAATTTTACATCAAAACCCCCTCAATGCACATGCATACGTCTCCTTGCATAGGTGCATATGTGCCCATGCCGCTTGGAAAGTTTTACATAGGTGCCCCTCTTAATGCCTTTGGAACATACCGCTTTATGCATTCTTCAGCACTAATGCACCCTATGAACATAGGCACGCCCTAATGGTCGTGCTTGTGCATTTGCGTGCCCTTTTATACCCTGTCTAACCCTAGTAAATGTGTTTTAACCAAAATTAAATGCTATAAAATGATAAAGGTGAAGGGTTTAGCTTTTTTACCTATGGGCCATCCCCAAGAAGTCTCATGTAGTTTCTCACATGATGTGCATGGTGTCTCTGGTTCTGCACCCTTGTCATCTTCTCCCATAAGTCAGAGCTCAATCAATAGTAAAAAGGTAAGTGAATGTGGTAAATGAATTGGCTGCGATGGTTTATATATTACCCCCCATGATGTGTTTCTCACCCCGAGGCACCCTGGAGCAGTCATGGCTCTTCTAAATTCATCTAACACTCACCGTGATGATTATTTTTTTAAAAATAATTATTTTGCTATGTTGGGGCATGTTTTTGCTTCCCAATGGCCTTTTCTATTACCTTGGGCATATTTTTTCCTTATGGAAAATTTTAGCGATGTCTCAGGAATTCATTATTTCTTCTATGAAAATCAAATAAGTCAAAAAACCCAATTTTTTTACAAAAAATGGTAAAATCATTAAAAATCCAAAAAATGTAAAAATTTAATTTTTTTCAAAAATTGGTAAACAACATACACGTAGTTGAAGCTTGTATCAAATGCATTGTCCCCGAACATTGAAATTTGTCTTACAAAACTATCTTTCTCAGGTTCTTGCTTGTTCTTGTCTCAAGTGACTTGTAGATCATTGTGATCTACCTCCATTAATAAAGTTGGCTTGCTTACTATGTTGTTACTCCCATGCAATAGTGAGTTTCCAAAGACTATGTCATAGTGCATGAATGCTTTCCATGGGACTACTCGTGTCCTATGTTTTTCCCTCACATGTATCCTTGCTTGGGGCACCATTTTTAACCCTTGTCGTTACAACGTGAACATTTGGTAACTGAAGTTTGATAACAAAAACGTTGGTGTAACTATCTTGAACGTTGTTTGTTTGAGTATGTGTGATTGTACTTGTTTCTCTGTGAGGTTAGCTAGTTTACTTTCTTATATTACATTACATTATGTATGTTGTATGGATTTACATATTTTTAACAATGAACAAATGTTAGTATTTTAGGTTTTCATGTTATGTTACACTTTTGTTTATTTTAATAAAGGCCGGTGATGTAGATCATAGGGGCAACATGATGGAATAAAAGTTTCTTAGTGACATATTGGAGGCAAAGAAATAGTTATTCCCATTCTCCATTATCATTTCTTATCACTATTAATTTTTCTTCCAAATCACCCGGGGTAATAAACAATCATGTTTATTCTGTCTATTTCTTCTATCCATTTCGATCATATTTTTTTCATCGATTGAATTCTTCTATCACATCATTGAAACTCTAGAGGGCATCCTTCATCATACTAAATTTTCTTCAAAAATTTACTTACTTATATGTATCTACTATATTTGAAGTGAAGTTACTTACTTCACCTCAAATAGGGGCAAATGTAGACACCTAAATTCCACTTTTGCAATCTTATTGCCAAAAGCACACTAATCACTCTCATTCTTACCATTTCTATTATAATTAGTGATTTCCACTAATTAACTAACGTTTCTTACCATTTTGGTCAATTAACAACACTTTGTTGATTACCTACCCTCTTTCGCATTCAGGATGCCTTTACGATGAATCATAAGTCAAAATTCTCTTTCAAATAGGTAATTAGTAATTATTAGCTAATTAAGCCTATTTTACCCTTGTTTTAGTCAAGACATACCCTATTATTGGTGTTAGGATAAAATGAACAAAATATGTGGAATAATCCCTCACAGAATCGCAATAAGTACAAACTAATATGTAGAAAATATTACGAGATCTCAAATAAAAGTGCGAGAATGAAATAACATAACACAAAGAGATAATATTTAACGTGGTTCACCCAATTTGGGCTATGTCCACAAAGAATAACTTGCTCATATTTTATTACAAGCCACCACTTTGCTCTCTCAATACAATACCAGATCTATTTGGAGCTATGCTCAACAAACTCTCTGAGAATT
Organism: Taxus wallichiana var. yunnanensis; assembly: GCA_018340775.1. Lineage (NCBI taxonomy): Eukaryota > Viridiplantae > Streptophyta > Pinopsida > Cupressales > Taxaceae > Taxus > Taxus wallichiana. The sequence goes on from CM031240.1 coordinate 276,656,365, forward strand.
CACACCCAAATTCAAAACACATTTGCAATGATATTCTTATGCTACTTACCATATGCACAAAACCATATAAATAGACAACTACTTAAGCGGTTTTACAAAACCGTGGGTATCAAAACCATGGGCCAACACTTTGTACCATAAACCTATGGGTCAAAATCCCATCCATATGATAAAAGCATGTTTCTGGTATATCGGGCACGTTTTAAGGACAATTTTTTTCTCGGGAGCTACGCCCAAGCCCTTGCTACCCCCGGCCCGAACTCCCCGGCAAGACAACGTGGAAAGTGCACAATACTCTTAGTGTATAGTATTCAACAATTTCACACATGAAAATAGTCTCCACAACCTAACAATTGGCTCAAACCCTCTCTTGACCACTCAAAATCACCCCACTTTTCTCCACGACATCTCAACAAAGCTTAAAAATCTTATCCTAGCCTCATAATTGACCCTAAGTGGTTGATTAAGGCTACTCACATATTAATTAGTTGTTAATTCACTAATTGTGATTAACAAACCTTAATCATGATTAATAATTCTTGATATAATTTGTGCTTATAGTCCCACATGCACCAAGATGCTAGTTTTCCTCAAAGGAAAAACTATAAAAAGGACTAACCACATACCTTTAAATTTTACACCATGTTTTGATTTGCATATCATATAAGAAATATGATTTATAGCACTGGCTCAATCCTTGCCTCAATTCTTCAATAGGGTTAGTAGATGGGTATTCAATATAATCTTATAGTCATTGTTGGAGATACCATCTCACCTTTCTTGGAGTAGCAACAAAACCCCTAATTTGATTACTCCTAGATCTATTTAGGTCTATGTTAGTTAGCAATTGAACATACTAGTATGCATGCTTTAGCTAGGTTTTAAATTATATTCATGTTAGTTGTTTCAAACATTCCATTAATCTTTTATCTTTGATGTAACTATTGTTAGATTCAATAAGTATTTTCTCAATTAGACTATGTGGTGTTAGTCTTAGCTTTTCTTGGAAATTTTAGTAGTCTTCATGTTTTCTAATGCTATAAAGAAGGGTTCTATAGGTTGTTAGGATTTTTGCTTTGTTACATGTCATCATGATATTTTATAAAGAATAGAGACAGATAGTGAGCATCATTATTTGATAATATAGACACATTTAAAGTTTCAAATTTCATTTTTATCTTCTTCCAAGAACATACTAATAATTTTCTTAGATTGTATAATCCCTTCCTAGACCGTACATATCCTATATGGTCTTGAACCTAAAATTTATTTAGTTCTAAAATTTAATGTGCCAAATACAGAGTCTTAGAGTCTCTATTACACTTCCTCGTACATCTAGATCATTCTAAAATATTCCTAATAAATCTAAGTTTCTTTCCCCTATATATTTTGGAAATTTACTTATCATCTATCAATGTTTTAGTTCATTTCAATTTGGAATGAATTATTTTGGTCATGCATAATTGATGTTGGAAATTAATTAGATCAGAAAATTCTACCTACTAAGAACCCTTACATACTTTTTGTCAAGAAATATAATTAGGGTGTAAACAATAATAACTTAGGTTTAGGAGTTTTAAATTCCCTTTGATTGATTTGAGAGTGAATTTTTTAATTAATGTGGGAGTGAATTATGCCTACTGATTGATAAATTGTTTTGCATGGAGAAATTGTTGGATATAATAGCCATCTTATGAAAAAAATATAATTTATCATCAAAATTCCAATTAAACTTGTGGATTTTTTGTGGATGTGTTTTCTATTATTTTTTCTCAAACTCTTTTGAAGTAATGAAGCACTATGGAATTCACCCTCATCATCTAATCTTTATTTATTTTTATCGTGTAACCATGTTGGTTTAATATATGAGGGTTATACATATTTTAATGGTATTGCACCTATAATTGATCAATATGTGTTGGCTATCTTAAATAAACTCTAAACTATTATCAAAATGCTTATTAAACATGTGGTTTTTGTGTGGATGTGTTATCATAGTGCATGAGAGAAGGGCTTACAGCCAATCTAACTCTGTGAGATAATAATCTCTTGTAGATCTTTACATCAACTTTTTCTAGCATGGATGTGTTTTCTTATCATCATACTCCTAACCTTTACCAGAATGTGAGTTTTAGAAAAATGCATGGAAACCAATTAAAGGATAATGGAAAGTTATTTTTGTCAAATGTTGTGGTTTCAAATTATCTAGTAGAAATGTACATAAAATGTAAAAGCATACACAAGGAACATGCAATGCTTAATAAAATGACATAATCAAAGGGTACATAGAATACGGATTTTGCAAAGGATGCTCTAAAATTCTTCAATCTAATGTATCACTTTGGAATGCTACATGATTGTATAAACTCTATATTTATTTTAAAAACATGCAACCATGCATGTTTAATGGATGAGGGATGTAAAAAATTCAATGGAAGTATGTTGAAGATGATAATTATGTCTATGTGGCATTCTTGGTCATGTATCCTAACTATCTCAACGAAAATCTAAATTTTACCATCAAAATGAAAAATAAACCTTTGGTTGTTGTATGTATGTGTTTTCTTGTGTCAGAGAGAAGGTCTTACATTCAATCTAATTATTGGAGATGGTGGAGATATCATCTCTTGGTGATTTTTAACACCAAACTTTGTCAACATATGTTGGGCCCTAAGATTATTTCATTCTTTGGTTTGTTAAAAATCCATATAACATTCTTTAGGAGAATGCTAGAGTTTTGGTAGAGATATGTGAAAAATTTACAGAGAAGGATAAAGCAAACGTGTAAGGACATTGGTAAGAAGTTGTGTGAGAAGTTTGGGAAAGAGAGAAAGATAGTGTGTAAAAAAAATTGCGAGGATGAACACACAAGGTCCAAGAAAAACATAAAGCTATATTTAGGTGCAAAATATAAAAATGAGGAAACCAAAAGTGCATGGGAAATAAAGTTGATTCACAAGGAATAAAGGAGCTAAATATAGAAAGAATATGCAACACACAAGAAAAGTGGTTTGGTAAAAATAACAAATACAAAAGGTAGTTAAAGCATGCAAAGAAAAAGGCTAGTGATTGATTATTCATGTAGGTTGATAAACTAGGACATAAATATCGGTGACGTAAATGCCACTTAATGTAATAGTGTTGGTTGGATATTTTGTCAAGACGAAATATGAGGTTCAACCACAGTACATGGGATCGAATCCCTCCTCAAGGACAGGTGAGGCTGCCTATTTATTACTAATCTAAAACACAATAGAAATAATATATACAATATTCACACTAATCTAACCATTGGGGTTGGGATAGAATCCCAGAAATCCATATTCATAATAGGTGAAGATATTGCTCTTTTGAAATGAAATGAATTGGAAAGGAAATTATTATTATGGAAGAAACACAATGGAAAGGAAAGGAGAGGAACGTATTTTCTTTTGAGTAAACACAGAGCACGAAATAATCATATGAGCTTTAGATAAAAAATGTAATGTTTGAAATGATTAGAACCATCAAGATGCTAAACGAAGAATAGCTTAAGATTATGAACATAACAAAAATATCTTAAGAAAGATACAACTCACAACACAAAGTTTGCAAAATAGCATCAGCTTCTATTCCTCAAATGATTAAAAGAAAACAAAGTTTTTCTTCTTCACAATAGTTCTCAATATTCCAAAAATCTCAACCCTTTGGAATGCACGAGCATCCCTTATTTATAACAAAAAGAGCTAAGAGAAAATAGGATAAACCATAGAAAAAGGTGGAAATAACAAGATTCCTATTTTTCTTGACTCTCACGTAGGAGACCAAGTCAAAATTTACTTCCTATATGATGAAAAAGAAATGAAAAAGACATGTCAATTTCAAGATTGAAATGACATGTCGCATCAGGACTTAGTCTGAATCGTCATCTTTTTCTTCCTCATCTTTCTCTTCTTCCAACAGAGCCTGTTTGTTCTGAAATTCTTGGAATTTCCAAATTATACCTTGCATCTCATTTTCATCAAGCACAGTGGAATGATCACTCAGGAATTCACATGTTTCATGAATGTCATTGGAATTGCCAGGGAAGTTTTCTCAATCTTTTGTTGAGTTTTCTCAGGGTCTCCAAAGAATGTTCAATCTTTACAAACCTGTCAATGATTTCAATGCCAAATCCATGAGTTGGTTCATGCTGAATTGATTCTTGGATTTGTTTGAAAAGATCATCAACTGGTAGGATACCGAGTCTCCACCCAACACTTTTGCACAAATTTTGATCAGTTCTTCTTCCAGGTCACTCTTGCCATCAATCAATTGATCTCTTGATTCTCTCAATTTTCTGCAAGCTTTGTTGAGAATATTTATTCTGAATCTGATGGCCTTGGTCAGCTGGAAATGCTTATCTGCATCTGGGATGATGCCCTCTTCGAAAAATATGCGTGATGGGATTTGCTTCAGCACCTGGAGAGCTTCGAAAGTCAACTCTAGGTGCCTAATCTCTTGAGAGAAATCATCATCCATCTTTTCCCCATCACTCTGTATATTCCCCAAAGATTGATAGACTTCTACGGTGTCTTGGATCACTTCTTTCCCCTATAGGAGCAGCCTTTGGGTCCATTCATTGACCACCCTCCCCTTTTCATTAATCTTTTCAATTATAGGTACCGATGAGAAATCGAACCTGATAGGAACAGAGGATGATGGTACGGACTCAAGGGGTTTTGAGAGCTTAAGTAATACCTCAGTCAACTACTCCACCTTTTCTTTAAGCTCATCCCTACTTGTCCTTTGTTTCCTTTAATTTTTGGCATAGCACGTTCATAGCATCTTGTGCATCTTGTTGTGCTCCTTCATTGTCACCTCTCCTAGAGAAACCCTAGTTATCTGATAGTCAGAGGCCGCTATGTCCTCTTTGGTCTTGTCAATCGTGGGAGTGGCGATCTCTACAAACTTATGTCCGAAGCATCCACTAAAACCCTTGAAATTGTTTTGGGTTTCTTGGCTGATTTAGCAGTAGAAGCCTTGAGTGAACTAAAATCAAAGGCTAGTATGGGTACAACCACCTTCCTTTTCCTCGGAGTTTTCTCAAGTAACCATTGAGGTGTGCCAGAGGGAGTTACCATTGTTGTAGAAGTTGGTATCATACTTTCAGGTGGAGGGAGATCCACTGGTGGAGTGGGAACAGTTACCAGTGTGGTAGCAGATTCGGTGAAAAGAGGTGTAGGAGGAGGCATACCTATAGTTACTTTGTTCCCAATAGAGAGAGGTGAGAGTTTGGAGAAAATGTTGGCCATGGCTGATGAAGTGGATGGGGAAAGAGGAGGTGGAAGTGGTTGTGAAGTAGGAAGTGCAGATCCTAACGCCAAAGCCTGGGATGCAAGGGATAGAGTTACTTTTGTTGGGAAGTCAGCAAATGGTGAAATTAGGGGCTGACTCACCTCTCCTTCCAAAGAAATTTCCCATATTTCCGGTGGTGTTGGTGACTTTGCACGTTCACCATTTCAACTGGAGTGACAGTTTAAGGGGTTTCTTCTTCTCTTCTCTTCTTGACAAATTTGACCTTTATAGGTCCCTTAGAAGAGCTTTTGTCCTTTTCCTTTTTAAAGGGCCCCGCCTCCAAAGTAACCAACTTTGAAAAACTATCTTCTTTGAAACTCATCCCCAAGAGGTGAGCCATGCCTTGGTGCGTGTGAGAATCGGGGTTGATCTATCGGTAATAGAGGCTTTCTCATCGATAGACCAATCAATAGGTGGGAAAACATATTGATCTTCATTCAATCCATCATAGGAAGGATCTAGAACACTTTCATTATCACCAGTACCCTCTAGAATATCAGCAAGCCCGAGTGTACGAATCTCTGTAAGTCTCAACCTCTTTATGATCTTTCCTTCGGACAGCAACTTCATCACGTAAATCAATCCAGATGTCTTCTATGCTTGGTACGTGTAGGTGCAGAGTTCCATATGTCTTGAGGAATCCTCAAAATTTGAACCCGTCTCTAGGCTTCATGTGCTTTTTTAACTTATCTTGAAGCTCATGTACAATGTTCTTGGCTTTTACCACCGTTGAGTAGGTATACCTTCCAATAGAAATTGGGAAGGATACTATGCCTTGTGTTTACTCTGTTGGAACTTATGAAAATCCAACAATTGCCTAACCAACTCCATCAAGATTAGTTTGTCTCTTGGATATCTGGGAAAACAGAAAGGATCACCCGAGTACATGACCACCCAAAGGTAAGTGAACTTCTTGAATTTTAAGAAGACACAACCCCATTTGGAAACTTCAGCCCATGCCTCATCAAAGACTCTTGTTTTCCTCAGTTCGGGGTTTAACCTGCAGATGTTCTCATAAAAGAAGGCATCATTTACCATTTTGAATTAGTCTTCGAACCCTTTTCTTGTTAACTGAGGAAAATACCAATAAATATGTTCCACCGTCTTGTTCCCTTTTGTGTCCAATCCGGGGTAATTCCTCATGCCGGCTTGCATTGCATAGGTGACATACGAGGACATATAAAACTTCCCAAAGAGACAAAATTGTTCATCATCTGTTGATTCTTCTTGATGATGATCATGAATTGGTACATCCATCCTTGGAAAACATTTGATTCGGGGAAACCAAAAACTCGGCTCAGCAGAGTAATGATATCATTGATTTATTGAATGAAATAACTTCTAGAACAAGTCTTGGGAACCAGAAACAACCCATTTCGACTTTTATTAGGAAATTCTTATTCACGTGTTTGATACAATATTCCTAATCATTGTCCCAAGCTTTTGGGCTGACTTGAGATCTATGTCCCCATACTCCTCAAAGTTAGGCAATTTTAGAAGGTCATCAAAGTAACCTCTGTCTAACTTGATTACGACCTCTCCCACTTGATTTTCACAGAACGAGAGAGTCATAATTTGAAGCACAGGCTAAGATGAACTCGGGGCACTGAGTAGACATGGGGAAACCTACTACAAGAGGAAGACCACTGCCAACTATTGATTTCATCCATGGGGTCTGGGAAGAACTCTTGACTCTATTCCAAAAGTCTTCCATATCTATGTTTTCGAGTTCTGTATCTTGGATGTCGTAGTTACAATCAATGTAGGAAGGAGACTCCACCTTCCTAAATTTATACTTCATTCTCCCTGATTTTTCAGGTCTTTTCCTATGATGGACCAGGATCGACATGAGGAATTCCAAAGAAGGGGTGAATTGATTGCTTCTGATTTAGACCCTTCAAAGTCGAAGACTGTTTGACAATCCCAAAGGTCCAAAACACTACAGAGAGTATCAAATATTAGTGGGTTTGAACACTCGAAATTCTGACAGATTAGTTGAACTCAGCCGGAAGGTATGAGATGTCCGTCACTCGAAAAACCATGCAACACTGGAAGATGTCGAAGGGTTCAGAAAACCCGCACTATTGTTAGATGCGGGGAGATTTGAAGTGTCCGACACCTTAGAGGATGCTGGAAATTTTGGGATGTCGACACCTTAGATTTCCCAAAACACTGCGGGTTTTGGAAACTGCAAAACACCCTGCAAAACCCGAAAAGAGGGAATCGGGTTGTTGTTAGGTCAAAACATGCAAATTCCTCTCCATTGTTATGATTCTTGATACACATTTTTATTATCATTACAACGGCATATTCCAAGGAATAAAACAAACTAAGCATTCCAAGGATGAACCCTAAAACAAAAACTTGATTGGAAAACAACCTCAAAAAGGAATAAATAAATAAAAACCCCAAAACCCCAACAAGAAAGAAAGAGGAACTTAGAAGAATCATCACACAATTATTCCACAAATTTCACAAACAAAGAATAAAGGGAAATACCTTCAATCAGAATGAAAAATGATCAAAAAAACAAGCAACACAATCGAGCACAAAGGTGAGTCGGGTTTCGGGGTTGAAGATGCATGCATGAAAATCCACGAGGTAAAAGGTACATATGGTAAAAATGACGTGGAAATATGAGTATTTATAACATTTTTGCATTAAATACACTTCATTTGACACATGTGTCAACCACCTGACAACTCGACATTAATGCCATGTCAACATGTTTGGGATGTCCAAAAACTAGACACAAAGGATTTCATATTAATTCAGGTTTTGCGTTGCGGGAAACAAGCGACATGAAGCATGATGGTTGATGGTTCCGAAAACCTGAATTAAAGGAGCGAGTCGGGTGTCGGGAATCAGAAAACATATGACATGAAGCATTTTCTGAATGAGGCATGTTCCGATGCTTGGTGGTTCCGAAATCCCAATACAAAGGAGTGAGTCGGGTTTCGGGAATCGGAAAAGATACGACATGAAGCATGTTCTAAATTAGGCATGTTCCGATGCTTGGTGGTTCTGAAATCCTGATACAGAGGAGTGAGTCGGGTTTCAGGAATCAGAAAACATACGACATAAAGCATGTTCTGAATGAGGCATGTTCCGATGCTTGGTGGTTCCAAAATCCCAAAAGACTTACTTGATGCGGGTTTCAGGTTTCGGGGAACATACAACATGAAGCATCCAAAACACATGTTTTATTGCTATGGAAACCTGAAAACCCAATTATCTATTTGAAAGGGTGATCCTACGAAACCAGCTCAAAAATTTCTAGGGTTATCACTAAGTTTTGGTGTAAACACAAAAATGAGATAAAAATGGCTCCACTGGGACATTCTTTGTGATAACAAAGGAAGAGAATTCTGAATCTCTCGACTTTATCCATTGGGCTATGGAGTCAGAAAAAGAAGAAAAACAAAACAAGGAAAGAAAGAAGATAAAGAGAAAACACGCGACGAGAAAACAAAGTATGTACAATGCAAGAGAGCATCTCTCATTAATGATGGAACAACTTCAGATGTTCGCCTTTGAAAGGTAAGGGGAGTGACTATCCATCAAGATATGATAGATGGAAACTATTTTCACCATTCAGCTGGTGAATCTTAAAATGTCCCTTCCACAAAGAATCAAATTTTCTGTGCATTCCTTTCTGCTCCCTTCTCTTATACCAAAGCAACACCAGATCTCCAATTTGGAAATTACGTTGCCTTGATTTCTTTTCAAAAAATTTATTTACTTTGCTTTGATGATCCACAATGTGATCAACCACCTTACTTCATTCCTCTTCTATCCTAGCTAGGTACATAACCCTTTTTTCAATAGAATCTTGAAAAGTCACATCTTTGACTGCCTTGGCCAACTGTAAGGGTAGAAACTCTACTGAGATAGGAATCTTAGCATCAATCCCATATAGTACTTGGAAAGGGGAAAATCCTATAGCTCGCTTTGGGGTAATCCGATCCGCCCACAAGGCATCATACAATGCTTTGTGCCATTTCCTCTAGTTTTCATCTACCAGCTTTCTAATTATGGTAACCAGGTTCTTGATGCTAGACTCATCTTGCCCATTGCCTTGGGGATAATAGTTAGATGAGTGAGCCAGGGTGATGCCGAATCCATAAAAAAATTCTATCAACTCATGTGACGAGAAATTAGAGGCATTATCAACCAAAATCTTGTGAGGCACACCAAATCTGACAATTATATTTTCTTTAAGGAATTTGCACACGGCTTCTGAGGTTGCCTACTTGATTGGTGCAGCTTCCACCCACTTGGTAAAATAGTCTATAGCAGTAAGTACGTAATTATGTCCAGTGCTAGAGGTAGGATTCAACATTCCAATGAAGTCAATTCCCCACTGGCGGAAAGGTTCTTCAATCACTACGGGCTTCAGGGGAAGAGCTGCTAGCTTAGGGCGACCAACAAAATGTTGACAAGCTTCACACTTGGACACCCATTCTGCTGAGTCCCAAAAGAGGGTAGGCCAATAGTACCTAGCCCGTAGGATCTTATACGTTGTTATGGAGGATGAGAAATGTCCTCCACATGCTAGACTATGGAAGGATTCTAGTAACTTTACCTACTGTGATTTATCAACACAGTGCAGGAAAACACCATCAATACCTTTCTTATATATTCCATTATCCCACAAGAGGTATCTTGCAGATCTTAACTTGACTGTCCTCTTCTCCTTTTGGCTTAAATGTGGGGGCATTCACCATAAGTCAGAAAGAAAGCAATATTTGTGTACCATTCATTAGTTGTGTTCACGAAAAGCACCATAGGCAACACTGAGGAGGCATCTTCAATCCCTTCGCATTCTATTTCAACATGATTTTCCATGATCAATTGGCAGAGGCCCTTTCCTCATACCAACTTGGTAGGTCTAATGTCCAAGTCATACTCCTAAAATTTAGCTATCTAGTTACCTTGTTGACTACCCAGCTCTTGTTGAGTCAAAATGGATTTAACAGTAGTGTCGGGAACGAGAACGAGGGTATGAGAGTTCAACACATAGTACCTAAAATGTTTCACCACTCGCACTACTACGTAAGCATGTTTTTCAATCTGTGACATTTTTAGTTCATGTTCCTTTAGTGGGAAGCTCATGAAAGTGATGGGATCTTCAATGCCCTCTTTGTTCTCCTGCATCAGGATGGCTGACACTGTGTGTGTGGAAGCGTAGCTATACATGATGAAGTATTTTTTGAAATCTGGACATACTAGGATAGGAGCGCAAGAAATTGCCCTTTTGATTTCATCAAATGTAAGCTTCCCTTCAATACTCCATCGAAATGGAATTTTGCCTTTCATCATCCCAAGGATATCCTTGGTTTTATCAGCGAAATCAGGTACAAACCTTCTTAGGAAATTGACCTTTCCGAAGAAGGAATGAACTCCAATTTTACTTGTGGGTAGGGTAAGGCTTTGAATGGCCTTCACCCTTTCTAGGTCGATCTTGGTTCCTTCTCTAGTCACAATATGACCCAAAGCAACTTTCCTTCGGTCACTCCAAACATGGACTTCTTGGGATTTAATGAAATTTCGTGATGTCGACATCTCAAGAGTACTTGTTCTAGATGATCATAATGATCGCTCCATTTTTTAGAGAAAATAGTCAAGTCATCCAAATATACCACTATGGATCTACCCATCAGGTCTCTGAATGCTAAGTCCATAGCTCTTTGAAAGGTAGCTCCGGCATTGATTAAGCCGAAAGGCATCCTCCTGTAAGCAAAGGTCCCCCATGGGGTTGTGAAGGCCATCTTGTGTTGATCCTCAGTAGCTACCTCAACTTGATTATATCCTGAAAATCCATCGAGCATGGATAGCATTTCTGATCTAGTAACGATCTGTAACACTTGATCCATGATAGGTAAGGGATAGTTGTCTTTTAATGAAGACTGATTTAGGTTTCGGAAATCAACACAAATATGGATTTCACCATTCTTCTTCCTGACAGGTACGATATTAGCAACCCAGGTGGAATGGTGGATTGGAAAGATAATCCTAGCATCTAGCATCTTCTAGATTTCTGCAAGAATGGTTCCTGAGATTTTAGGATTATAATGCCGTTGTTTCTTCTGTAGGGTTTTACATCGGGCTTCAAAGGGATACTGTGTTGTACATCTTTGGGCTTGAAGGATTTTAAATCTGCATAGGACCAGGCTAAGACATCCATGTATCTCTTTAGGAGTGAAGTGAATTTTCTTTCTCCTCGGGGAACAACACTTCCCAATATTCACCATCTGAGGTTGATCAGATGAACCTAGATTGACTTGATACTTCTGTGGAAGAAGCTCCTTCAATTTGTCTCTTGTTTTGAATGAAATGGTCATGCTTGTCAAACAAACCTTCCAGAGAAACCAACCCTTTGGGAATCTTGTTGCCTTTAAGCTGAATAAACTCACCATCAACCTCTTGATATGGATCTAAAATAGATTCATGGAAAGATGATTCTAAACCTTCAAAGTATAGCTCACTAAAATTGTCAGTTTTTTCTAGAAAAGACAACACCTATTGATCATCATTGAACACTTGCCAATGAGCCACATTATCTAGGATATTGGGACGATACACAATCTCAATGGTGTATGTATCTTGTTTGAACTGGGGATGAGGGAGAAGGAGGGATGCAAACACGGCTAAAGAATCAGCCTTGTCATTATAATCTCTCAAAACTGCCTTGATGGAGAATGCATCAAAGCATTCTATATTATCCCAAACTTTGTTCTTGTAATGTCTCAAGCGATCATTTTTTACTTGATAGATCCCCTTGACCTGGTTGAAAATCAGCTCTACATCTCCTTGAACCTTGAGATTTCAAATTCCCTTTGTCTGGCCATTTCTAATCCTAATAACAGAGCTTCATATTCAGGCGTGTTATTAGTATTATCAAACTGCAACTTGAAAGTAGAGGGAAAGATCTCGAAATCAAGAGATATAAGAACTACACCAGTGCCTGATCCAGTAGTTGAACAACTACCATCGAATTCAAGGGTCCAAATAGCATTAGAATCTTCTTCCTTGACATCTACAGCTAGTACCTCTGATGTCATGAAATAATTTCCAAAACTAGCATCTTCGAAAAGGATTTGAGCCTTAGGGTCATCTGATTTAGTTACCAAATACTTTGCCTAAGGCTCAGGATGGAGAACATGATAAACCCCATTGACTGGAATTTTGGCCTTAGTCTAATCCATATTAATCTCTCCTCCGATGTCTTTACAAAAACCTCTACCCAAGAGGATACCGTAAGCTACAGGAATGTCAGCGACTAGAATGGTCATTTTCACTCTCTTTTCTAGGAAGGCAACGAATGCAAACTGTGTATCTTTGATTTGACCAATCAAGGGAACTTTCTTGGTTTCCATGGAGTAACACCACCCATATGACTAAGTCAAAGTAAGCCCAAGGGAATGAGCTACTTTCGCGGGCATAACCTTGTCGGAGGCCCCTGAGTCAATGATGCAATTCTTTGAGTTTAAATCCGTTTATAAGCAAAGACAAATAGAATGGTTCAATCTTTCTGAAGAAGAAGTAGAGGTCAGATTGTTCTGAGGTGGGGATTGAGTAGGATTTGGCAAAAGACCTTTTGAAGGTGGGGGAATGGCAGCTTTACTTCTAATGAATTTGGTGATTTTTTGAATTGTTCAGATTTGGTGAAGGTATTCTGCTTCTAATATTTGGATCTTGGTTCTTTTTGCATGGTCGATAATGTCAAAACTAGAATAAGAAGGAGTGATAATAGGTTTGGTGCTAATCATGTGAGCTTGAGCTGGGGCACTGACCTTAGGAGAAAGAGAATGAGGAGAAGTTGTTACCTTTTTGGTGACTTCTCTTTCAGTTTTCACTGAGATAGGAGAACCTCTCTTAACAATGGCTATGGGAGGTTCCTTATTCTTCTCCTTGGGGCTTTCAAGAGGTTTTATTGGATTCGATATTGGATCAAGTAAATACAGCAAATGGTGACCATCCAGGTGCACATTCATCTTCTTCGTACTCAAATACCCAATCTTTGGAGTCGCCAACTTAATTGTCATAAGACTCATCAACGTATCCTGAACCTTCAAAAGCCTTGGAGGAATCCTGTTCTTTTGGTTCTTCCTCTTCTTCAACTATCTCTACTACTTGCATTAACGGGAGGAGCTTCAATTGCCATCCTCGGTTGAGCAGAGTTAACCATGGCCTGTCTCTTATAGGCGCACCATTGGTGTTATTAAAATTCCGTCTAGGGATATCCCGATACGGAACATTGCTCACCTGCGGGGACATTTTCTTTTTCAAAGCAATTAAATCATTAGCCATCTTTTGAATCATAGGGTCAGTATTACCTTGAGAAGAACCTTGATTTTTAGGCTTAGGTGCATCTTTCCTGATTCTTCCTACCAGAATGAGATCATCCTCTATTTCAATAGTTTGTTGATCGAGCGATAGCCAAATCGGGGATAGCCGACCTTCTTAATAGGAAGCTCACATCAAGAGGGCTAAACATTAATGAGGAATAATTTCTGATTTTTACGGAGTAGGTACAACTATTTCTGGAATCTTCTGGATCAACTTGTTGAACTTTGCCACGAAGTCCTGCATGGGTTCATGAGATTCCTTCTTCATATGGGTAAGTTGTGCTAACAAAGCATGAGAATATTTAGCTAGTTTGAATCGTGCTTTGAATCTCGTACTCATGGTAGCTTGATTTTGATACATGCATTTGGAAGGTGGTAAAACCATTCATTGATATACGTGTAATGTTTCAATGAAGAGTCAAACAGAGAAATCTTCGTGAGCCACTCCAAGGACACCGTATGCTACAAAGAAAGATGTAATGTGTTCATTGGGATGCTGCTTCCCATCACCATTAAACTTGGGAATGTTCTTACGTGATCTATGTGGTAACTCGTGCAATGGTGGAGTTAAAGAAGGAGGACCAATAGCTACGCCCCAAGGCACGAGTTATGCTGCCATCTTTATGAAAAGAGTGCATATAGGAATCCGAGTGTCTAGCAAGAACAATGCATGAAAAGTTGTAGACACTTCTCGTTCTCACGGGATCGGTTTCTCACGAATAGGTGACGAAATTCTAGTTAAGATAGAAATAATGTTGTTGGGGAAAGATCGAAATTATCTTTGTTGCAAGCAAATCAAAGAGTGGATCAATTTCACCCTAGGATCGGTGGGACCGAGTGAAGATCTTTCCACCAACTTGAAAGCAGGAAAGAGGTCTTGTTGAAAATAAGGCAAACACTGAGTCGCCAGACACCCAAAGGATAAGCTTTATACTAATAATCCATATTCCCGGTGGAGTCACCAAAAACCGTTGGTTGGATATTTTGTCAAGACAAAATATGAGGTTCAACTCCTGATACATGGGATCGAATCCCTCCTCAAGGACAGGTGAGTGCGCCTATTTATTACTAATCTAAAGCACAATAGAAATAATATATACAATATTCACACTAATCTAACCATTGGGGTTGGGATAGAATCCCGAAATCCATATTCATAATAGGTGAAGATATTGCTCTTTTGAAATGAAATGAATTGGAAAGGAAATTATTATTATGGAAGAAACACAATGGAAAGGAAATTAGAGGAACGTATTTTCTTTCGAGTAAAACAAGAGCACAAAATAATCATATGAGCTTTAGATAAAAATGTAACGTTTGAAATGATTAGAACCAAGAAGATGCAAAACAAAGAATAGCTTAAGATTATGAACATAAGAACAATATCTTAAGAAAGATACATCTCACAACACAAAGTTTGCAAAATAGCATTAGCTTCTATTCCTCAAATGATTAAAAGAAAACACAGTTTTCTTCTTCACAATAATTTTCAATATTACAAAAATATCAACCCCTTGGAATGCATGAGCATCCCTTATTTATAACAAAAAGCGCGAAGAGAAAATAGGATAAATCCTAGAAAAAGGGGAAATAACAAGAGTCCTATTTTTCTTAACTCTCACACAGGAGACCAAGTAAAAATTTACTTCCTATATGATGAAACAGAAATGAAAAAGACATGTCAATTTCAAGATTGAAATGACATGTCACATGGTGTCTTAGTCTGAATCATCATCCTTTTCTTCATCATCTTTCTCTTCTTCTAAGCGAGCTGTTTGTTAGAAATTCTTGGAATTTCCATATTATACCTTGCATCTAATTTTCATCAGGCACAGTGGAATGATCACTCAGGACTTCACATGTTTCATGAGTGTCACTGGCATTGCAGGAAGCTTTCTCAATCTTTTGTTGAGTTTTCTCAGGGTTTCTAAAGAATGTTCAATCTTTACAAACCTGTCAATGATTTTAATGCCAAATCCGTGAGTTGGTTCATGCTGAATTGATTCTTGGATTTGTTTGAAAAGATCATCAGCTGGTAGGATACCGAGTCTCCACCCAACACTTTTGCATAGATTTTCATCAGTTCTTCTTCCAAGTCACTCTTGCCATCAATCAATTGATCTCTTGATTCTCTCAATTTTCCGCAAGCTTCGTTGAGAATCTTTATTCTGAATTTGATGGCCTTGGTCAGCTGGAAATGCTTATCCACATGTGGGATGATGCCCTCTTCGACCAAGATGCGTGATGGGATTTTCTTCAGCACCTAGAGAGCTTCGAAAGTCAACTCCAGGTGCCCGATCTCTTGAGAGAAATCATCATCCATCTTTTCCCCATCACTCTGTATATTCTCCAAAGATTGATAGACTTCTACAGTGTCTTGGATCACTTCTTTCCCCTGTAGGAGTAGCCTTTGGGTCCATTCATCGACCACCCTCCCCTTTTCATTAATCTTTTCAATTATAGGTACCGATGAGAAATCGAACCCGATAGGAACAGAGGATGATGGTACGGACTCAAGGGGTTTTGAGAGCTTAAGTAATACCTCAGTCAACTGCTCCACCTTTTCTTTAAGCTCATCCCTACTATCCTTTGTTTCCTTTAATTTCTAGCATAGCACGTTCATAGCATCTCGTGCATCCTGTTGTGCTCCTTCTGTTGTCACCTCTCCTAGAGCAACCCTGGTTATCTGATAGTCAGAGGCCGTTATGTCCTCTTTGGTCTTGTCAATCGCAGGATTTGTGATCTCTGCAAACTTATGTCTCGAAGCGTCCATTAAAACCCTTGAAACTATTTTAGGTTTCTTGGCTGATTTAGCAGTAGAAGCCTTGAGTGAACTAAAATCAAAGGCTGGTATGGGTACAACCACCTTCCTTTTCCTTGGAGTTTTCTCAAGTAACCATTGAGGAGTGCTAGAGTGAGTTTCCATTGTTGTAGAAGTTGGTATCATACTTTCAGGTGGAGGGAGATCCATTGGTGGAGTGGGAGCAGGTTACGATGTGGTAGCAGATTTGGTGAAAAGAGGTGTAGGAGGAGGCATACCTGTAGTTACCTTTTTCCCAATAGAGAGAGGTGAGAGTTTGGAGAAAATTCTTTGGTGCATGTGAGAATCGGGGTGGATCTATCGGTAATAGATTCTTTCTCATTGATAGACCAATCAATAGGTGGGAAAACATATTGATCTTCATTCAGTCCATCATAGGAAGGATCCAAGAACACTTTCATTATCACTAGTACCCTCTGGAATGTCAGCGAGCCCGAGTGTCTGAATCTCTACAAGTGTCAACCTACTATGATCTTTCCTTCGGACAATAACTTCATCACGTAAATCAATCTAGATGTCTTCTATGCTTGGTACGTGCAGGTGTAGAGTTCCATATGTCTTGAGGACTCCTTGAAATTTGAACCCGTCTCTGGGCTTCATGTGCTTTTTAACTTATCTTGAAGCTCATGTACAACATTCTTGGCTTTTACCACCATTGAGCAGGTATACCTTCCAATAGAAATTGGGAAGGATACTACGGCCTTGTGTTTACTCTGTTGGAACTTATGAAAATCCAACAATTGCCTAACCAACTCCATCAAGATTAGTTTGTCTCCTAGATATCTGGGCAAACGGAAAGGATCACCAGTACATGACCACCTAAAGGTAAGTGAACTTCTTGAATTGTAAGAAGACACAACCCCATTTCGAAACTTTAGCCCATGCCTCATCAGAGACTCTTGTTTTCCTCAGTTTAGGGTTTAACTGCTAGATGTTCTCATAAAAGAAGGCATCATTTACCCTTCTAAATTAGTCTTCAGACCCTTTTCTTTTTAACTAAAGAAAATACCGATAAATATGTTCCATCGTCTTGTTCCCCTTTGTGTCCAATACGGGGTAATTCCTCATGCATTTACATTGCATAGGTGACACATGAGGACATATAAAACTTCCCAGTAGACAAAACTGTTGTCATCTGAGAATCTATCTTATTACTGATAAGGGTACCCCAATCAATCCCCTGTTGATTCTTCTTAATGATGATCATGAATTGGTACATCCATCATTGGAAAGCATTTGATTCGAGGAAACCAAAAACTGGCTCGTGAGTAATGATATCATTGATTTCCTGAATGAAATCACTTCTAGGAACAAGTCTTGGGAACCTAGAAACAACCAGCTTGGCTTTGATTAGGAACTTATTATTCACGTGTTTGATATAATCTTCCTAATCATTGTCCCAAGCTTTTTGGGCTGACTTGAGATCTATGTCCCCATACTCCTCAAAGTTAGGCAATTTGAGAATGTCATCGAAGTAACCTCCATCTAACTTGATTACGACCTCTCCCACTTGATTTTTCACAGAACGAGAAGCAGAGTTGTAATTTGAAGCACAAGCTAAGATGAACTCAGGGCACTGAGAAGACATGGGGAAACCTGCTGCAAGAGGAAGACCACTGCCAACTATTGATTTCATCCATGGGGTCTGGGAAGAACTATTGACTCTATTCCAAAAGTCTTCCATATCTATGTTTCCAAGTTCTGTATCTCAGATGTCATAGTTACAATCAATGTAGGAAGGAGACTCCACCTTCCTAAATTTATACTTTATTCTCCCTAATTTTTTAGTCTTTTCCTGTGATGAACCGGGATCCGACATGAGGAATTCCAAAGAATGGGTGAACTGATTGCTTCTAATTTAGACCCTTCGAGGTTTGAAGACCTGCTTAGCAATCCCAGAGGTCCGAAACACTACAGAGAGTATCAAAGATTAGTGGGTGTCGAACACTCGAGAAAGTCCCGATAATCAGTTTAACTGTCGGAAGGTATGAGATGTCCGCCACTCTAAAAAACCCACAACACTAGAAGATGTCAAAGGGTTCAGAAAACCCACACTATTGTTAGATGCCGGGAGATTTGAAGTGTTTGAAACCTTAGAGGATGTCAGAAATTTTAGGATGTCCGACTCCTTAGAGGATGTCAGAAATTTCAGGATTTCTGACACCTTATTTTTCCCAAAACACTGTGGGTTTTGGAAACTGCAAAACACCCTGCGAAACCTAAAAAGAGGGAATCGGGTTGTTGTTAGGTCAAAACATGCAAATTCCTCTCCACTGTTATGATTCTTGATACACATTTTTTATTTTCATTACAACAAACATAATCCAAGGAATAAAACAAACTAAGCATTCTAAGGATGAACCCTAAAACACAAACTTGATGTGAAAACAACCTCAAAAAGGAATAAATAAATAAAACCCCAACAAGAAAGAAAGAAGAATTTAGAAGAATCATCACACAATTATTCCACAAATTTCACAAACAAATAATAAAGGGAAATACCTTCAATCAAAACGAAAAATGATAAAAAAATGAGCAATGCAATCGAGTACAAAGGCGAGTCGGGTTTTGGGGTCGAAGATGCATGCACGAAAATCCATGAGGTGAAAAGTACATCTGGTAAAAATGACGTGGAAATATGAGTATTTATAAAAATTTTGCATTAAATACACTTCAGTTGACACGTGTGTTAACCACCCGACAACTCAGCATTAATGCCATGTCAGCATGTTTGGGATGTCCAAAAACACGACACAAAGGATTTCATATTAATTCGGGTTTCGTATTGCGGGAAGCAAGTGACATGAATCATGATGCTTGATGGTTCGAAAACCCAAATTAAAGGAGCGAGTCGAGTGTCGGGAATCAGAAAACATATGACATGAAGCATGTTTTGAATGAGGCATGTTCCGATGCTTGATGGTTCTGAAATCCCGATACAAAGGAGCGAGTCGGGTTTCGGGAATCGAAAAACATACGACATGAAGCATGTTATAAATGAGGCATGTTCCGATGCTTGGTGGTTCTAAAATCCCGTACTGAGAGGAGCAAGTCGGGTTTTGGGAATAAAAAACATATGACATAAAGCATGTTGAATGAGGCATGTTCGATGCTTGGTGGTTCGAAATCCGAAAGACTTACTTGATGCGAGTTTCGGTTTCGGGAACATATAACATGAAGCATCAAAACGCATGTTGTATTGCTATGGAAACCCGAAAACCCAATTATCTTTATGAAAGGGTGATCGTGCGAAACCAACTCAAAAAATTTCTAGGGTTATCACTAAGTTTTGGTGTAAACAAAAAAATGAGATAACAAATAGTTAGGATCTTGTATTCCTAGATTCGGATCATTTGCAAGATGTGGTAGTCAATATAAAAATATCTAAATCAATGCTAATTCATAAATGGGATTACACATCGGTGAAAAGAGAAGGAAAATCATGGGTTATTTTAATGAATAATGTGGGTAAACTTCCATATTTGAATATATAACCTACACAAAATACACTTAGAAAAATGTTATTTATATTTGGTGGATAGGGGACCTGACTTGGTTAAATCCCTAACCATTTAAGGAGAAAAAATTAATTTTATTGAATAAAAATGAGAAAAAAATGCATAAATGAATGGTATACTAGACCCATTTGCAAGACAATCATGAATGTGATTTACTAAAAATCACACGGAGGTTGCAAGCCAGTCATGGGTGTGACTAGAACCTTTGTTGAAATTTTACCAAAGTAGTAATATTATGAGTTGCGTCTAGTCATTTTTCATTTTCCTTCACCTCTCCAAAACCTACAATACATAGATATACGAGAAAAGAAGCAAATCTCAAGTATGGGCTCAAGTGCACAAAAGTCAAGGGGTTGGAATGATGGGGGTGAGTGGTGTTTTATAGTTTTTGAGTGCATAGAATATTATGACACATATGGGTGCAACGTGCATAGATGGTGAGATGATAATGGTCCATAGTGCATTGGGCATGCAAATGGGTAGGTGGGATGGACATAATTAAATGTGAGTGGGTGAGGGTTAGTAAATGAATGATGGTGTCTTTTATCCTCATTTTGTGGGATTATTTTTTTAGGATTATTGTGTTTTATGATCGTTTTTGTATTTTTGAATAGGAAAACTTATGTGTAAGATGAATTTTTAGTATCTAAATTTTTCCCTTTTTGGGCTGCATATTGCAATAGGAAGGATGCAACGTAAAAATTGAAGATGAGATGGGTGTCATCTAACCCTATGAGAATGGTTGCCACAGTTGTAGGATTAGATGGTTGAATAGATAGACGATAAATTGGTAATGTAATTGATGTGCCACTTGATCGGAGTCTACGAAGGGATCGATAAGTTAATTTCATAAGGAAGAGAATATTAAGTCAAGAGGATTTGGAAAAGGGGGTGGGTCGATGTCTGGTTGTGCTTGTGACTGGGTATGGATAGAGGTTGTTGAGATTGCAGTGGGAAGTAGAGAGGGAAGTAGTGTAGAGGAGTTTGGGGCAAATTACGGGCTGGTTGCCCGTGACCGAGTGAGGAGAGACGATGGTAAGCCCATAGGAGGAAGTAGAGAGGAAAGAGTACATAGAGGGAACTTGTCATAGGTACAATTGGGTAGTAGGTGTAATAGTGCATGAGGTTAGTTGTGGGTGTGAATGGGAAGTGATAATCATGTGGCCCAGTTGTGGGTGTGGAACATATATAGTAGTGGGGTAGAGAGGATGGCCCATTTGGACACGTGGGAAATGGAGAGGAGAGTGAGGGTGGTAGAGATGACACACTTTCATGAGAGGTTGACACCAAGGAAAAAACTATGTAGTCAGAGGTAGGCATGTTTTTGGGTATATTTTCATGTTTTGGTAATTTTTTGAGGTTTATGAGGCTATTGTTACTATACCTAAATCACATTGCAACCTTGTTGTAACCTTACTATGCAACCGCAATGCGTGATGTACAACCACCAAAGGTGAAATTATGAGGGTGGTTTGATGGATTATGGGACTAATGGGGATGTTTTTGGTGAATGAATGGTTTGCCATTAGTAACTTTACAACACCAATTTTTGCTTTTATGTACAAATTGCAGCAGGAGATGACTTAGTGAAGATGGATTTGATTAAGAGGTTTGGCCTAATGTATATCACATAGATTGAGTAAGTGAGGATGGATAGGTTTTTATTGAAAACATTGTTGGAGATATGGGATAGTAACACGAACACATTTCATTTGGTGATGGGTGAGATGACTATCACATTAAAGGACATATGGAGGATATTTTGCACTATTATAGAGGGTGAGAAGGTAGTATCATTAGTGGCAGATTTGATGATGCGGGATGGGATAATGTGGATATTTTATAGACCAGTGGAAGATGAGATTAAGATTTATAGTGTTGGATTTTGGTATTGTGAGCTATATGAGCATGGATCAGGTATGTGAGTGATGGCCTATTTGTGTAGTGTGATTTGCAATATCATTTTTCCATATTCATAAGGGTATACGTTCCCATGGGGGTTGGGTGATGTGTTTTTAGAGCTCATATAGTAAGGTACATTATATGCATAGGGACATGCCTTGCTAGCATGAGTGAATTCAAAGTTATAGCATTATACTAGTTGGTTGAGGGTGGGATTGAGTATGGGGGTAATATTGGAGGTATGAGCATGTGATCATTTAACAATGGACATAATGTTTGGGTTGTCATACTCTATCTATGATAATTTAACATCGAGGTCACCATTCTATTTATGATGGAGGTTAGAACATGATTTATTCATGCAAAGGTCATATGAGGGCATGATGGATCACTACCAAAAGTAGATTATGTAGAGTTTGGAGTTGAGTGATGTCATGTTTAGGCTATATAGAGAGGTGATAGGGTTTATGGGATGAAGATATGATGCAATATAGTTATGATAGGTATGAAGGACTAGGTGGGTGATTAGGAGGTGGGTATGAGAGGTAAAGCTATTTCAATATTGTTACATGATGAGACAATTTGGGTTACATCAAGGGCTACCACTAGAGTCACTCATATACTCATGATTGATTAGGGTTGGGTGACCATTTCAAGTGTATGAGGTGAAAGGTGATGAGGATGATCTACCAATAAATATTGTTGTAGGGGATGATGTCGGTACCACACGAGAGTTTGATACATAGTGGGAAGTGTATGGGTGAGAATGTGTAATAGGGGAAAATACGAGAGATGAGAGAGCCACAATATAGTAGCAAGTAAAGAGGAGGACGAAGGGAGATAAAGACAATAGAGATAGTGGGAGATGACATGAAAATGTGGAGTTGACAATGTAAAGAAGAAAAATCAATGGAGGCTAGTGGGTAGGTAGGTGGTGGTGTAGGGGATGAGATAGAGATACATGATGTTCTCTTGGAGAGGGAGGGTCTTGATGGAAGGAGGGTAGATGGTCAGGAGCATATATAGGAGTTTGTTGAGAAGACATAGTATTGTCAAAGGAGAAGACACACATATAATTCGCACGTGGGAACAAGGCACATTTGAAGGAGAGGAATTATAGGAAATGAAATTCATGCGAGACAACTTGATTTAAGACTTTGTTGTTTTCATAGATACGAGCTATTTTTAGAGATAATGTGTGGAGCACACATCGGAGTTTGAGACTTGCGCAACACGTAAATGGTATTTTGGGAATGAGTGACTGATAAGTGTCATGCATGAGCTTGAGTTAATAATAGGATTACTTCTTCCAATTAACTATAGGATGTCTATTATTAGTGCACTTGCATGTGTGCATGTTATTGTAAAGGTGCATGGCTATTATCAGCATGCGACCTATTTTGGGAAGTGCGTAGGTGGTGAAGGGCAAGTCTCCACCACTATAAATGTGTAGTGAACTGTGTATTTTAGAGAAGACTGGATGATTGTAGAGTTATGTTGTTGGATCTGATGCGTGCATGACTTATGGTGATACTTTATAATGTAAGAATCTTCTATGTTTTACAGTGTTTAATGTAATGAAGTATATTGGATGGATAATGGTGTTAAACATGACTGTAACCTATGGTTCTTGTATGGTTGATCTTATTATAGTTATTATTTAATTCATGATTCTCTAAGATCTAGATCTAGAATATGCTCTGTGGAATGTTTATGTTTATTTATGGATCTGAATATATGCTCTATCTTCATCACACTAACATCCTGCACAAGTAACTCTAAAGAGGGCATGGTACCTTTACACGCTTTGGGTGAGCGCTTAGCTCAAGTTGGGTGATGTGTCAGTGTGCCTAGGTTTTATACAATGAATTCTAGGTTGCATCATTGGTTCCATTGTCGGGAACTCTTTTTCAGCTATTTTTAGGATGGTTCATGATGAATACGTATCGGTTGACCTTAGCAAGTGTTGATGAGTGGATAAAGGATCTGGAAGAAGAGTATGCTTGGAGACTTAGCATTGGATCTGAGTTTGATGCACGCCCATGGGTGGAGTTGAATTTGTATGAGAGCTTCTTTGTTATCTTTCCGGTAGAGCTATATGAGTGGCTAGTTGCTTATGTGTCTAAAAGGAATTGGAGGTATCGCACACTTTTCTAGATGTAGGAAGAATTTCAGGCCCTCCATGATGCTAATATAATTTGGACACATGATATGGACACTTGGTTCTATGGTGTTACGAATAACTATATTTTGGAATACTCAATTTCCACTTATTCTTTCCTTAAGGTAAGTGAGTTCCAACTTTTACATTATCCCATGGGAACTTATTTGCAAGGAATTCCAATGACAATCAAAATATTTATGGTAACCCTAAAATTAGAAGAAAAACTGATGGCTAGCTAAACCCCACCACACACGGGGTAGGATCAGGTTTGGTGAAGGATGGTAGACCTAGTGGTAGATAGGCAACAAGAAGAACAACACCTTAAGTACAATGAGACATGCGAGAGGGAGATAGAGAAGCAAAGTGATATTGCGAGTGGATGGCTCGTGAAGGATTTAGAACTCACGTAGAAGGTATGGAGCAGAGTATCTAGAACTTTCCCATTTGGGAAATCATAATAGGGAACCCTCCTTGTCCTCACATGGGAACATGCCGAGTAAAGACAACATGGACCATGGGAACGCATCTGAATATACCTTCTGACAACCTAGCCCTTGTGCTTGGTTTTCTAGTATCTAATCTACAACCAATAGTTAGCAAGGTAGTTTGGGAAGTAGAAGAGGAGTAAGTTGTTATAGAAATATTGTTCATAATGTGAACACTTAGGAGTGGTTTGGGTTATTTGGTAGTAATAGGTTTTTAATAAATATAAAATAATATATGAGTGTGCAAAACAATTGTAATGCACAACTCATAGTTAATGTGAATATTTGGGATATTGAGAGGACTTAGAGATTATCCTTGACTCCTTACTTATAAGAGTTCATTGAGCTATTTATATGTAATCTCTCCATTAGGAATTTGTCCACGAGCAATTACAATATCTCTAGTTTTATTATTTAATTGTGCAATGTTTTATTTTTATTTGATTAAATCATGGATATTTACAAGATTTCGTATCAAAGCGGGTTAGACTGCAATGATAACCTGTAGGAGTTTATGAGGCATTTAGATCTGGAACAAATTTGTTTCATTGGAATCAAATCTATGACCTATATGTTTCATTGGAGTCAAATATGTGACTGCGTGTTTGTCTACCAACAATGGTGACACTTCACTCAGGCGAATCCATACTTGGTTGCGATGTAAATTCTTGTAATATCCAGATCCGTAGTGACAGAGGTATTGTGTTTCTTTCCTTTTTGGATGCAGATGAAAAAATAGGAGAGAATTTTTTTGCCAAATTTGGAAAGGGTCTAGAAGATGTTGGAGTTATAACTTAAAATTGTCATAACTTTCAGTTGGTAACTCAGATTAATGTGCCATTTTTTTAAAAATGTATATTTTTGATCTCTACACATTGATCCTATGTTTTCTATTGTTTGAACAAAAAAATATTTTTTCCTTTTTTGGCAAATATGTTAGAAAATTTTACTTTTAGTGTTTAAAGTTTATTGTAAGGGTGCATTTTCGATTGAGTTCAACACCTATTATGGAAATTCCATTAGATAAATTCAATGGATTAAATTTTCACACATGGAAGATAAAAATACAAATGCAATTAATGAACAAGAACCTTTGGGGATTGTGAGTGGAAAGAACTAGAACAACGGATGTTGAAAAATTGTTTGAATGGCAAACCAGGGATGACAAAGAAAAAGACATTATTGGGATTTCTTTATCGAATCTTGAGTTGCATTATATAGACTTTGAAAAAAATCTAAAGATATATTGGATTTTCTAAGTCAAACATTTGGTGCAAAGGCCGTGAATGCTAAATTATCACTTAAGTTGCGAGTTATTCAAGTTGAAAATGAATGAGGGTGCAACTATATCAAGTCATATTAGCGATCTTAGATCTCTTCTAAGACAAGCAGCAGAAGTAAGCACTCGGGTAGATGAAGAAGATGCAAAATCTATTTTATTAAATAGTTTACCTCCAAAATATAGTAATGTAGTTTTTACTCTTGGTCAAATGCCTTCTCATTCACTTGAAGGTATGATTTCTACATTACTAGCTGAAAAAAAAAAGAACAAAAGAAGATATTGAGGAAGAAACTGCTCTTTATATTAAAAGGAAACATACTAATTTTTCCAAAAACAAAGAGGAACTAGAATGCTTTTATTGCAAGAAAAAAGGACATAAATCTTCTTTTTGTATTACTCGTGCCAAGGACATCATAAAAGGAAAGCTAAAAATGGATGAAGCTAATACAACTATTAAAGAAGAGTCAGAGAATGAAGAAGAAGATGAACCTAAACAGAATGAGGATGAAGATGACTACCTATACTAAGTAGTGCCTGATGGAGGATGGAGGCATAGGAGGATGGAGGAAAATTGGCATCTCTTGTTATTCACCAACAAAGAGATTGCTTCATTGTATTGGTGACCTTTTGTTTCAGTTGTGTGGTGTGTTTGCTTTCCATTGTAATAATGAACAAAAGTAATATTCCTGTTCAAAGCTCCTGTGTGAGCATAATTTCTATTTTGTAATCCCTCTAAGTTAGAAACAATGATGTGAGCAAAATAATGTACACTGCTATGTAGTGGTTGGTTCCACTAGAAAACCATTTTCTGAGTTAGAGGTTCTCTTGGAAAGCCTCATATTGTTTGAGTTGTTGGTACTCATTGAAAACCTTCATTTATTTATAGATCATGAGTGGGTATAGGAGATAGCTTTCCCCATGTTCACACTAAGGGGGTGACTATTATAGAAATATTGTTCATAGTGTGAACACTTAGGAGTGGTTTGGGTTATTTGGTAGTAATAGGTTTTTAATAATTATAAAATAATATATGAGTGTGCAAAACAGTTGTAATGCACAACTCATAATTGAGAGATATTTGGGATATTGAGAGGACTTAGAGATTAGCCTTGAATCCTTACTTATAGAAGTTCATTGAGTTATTTATATGTAATCTCTCTATTGGGAATTTGTCCGAATGAATTACTGATATCTTTGGTTTTATTATTTTATTGTGTAATGTTTTGTTTTTATTTGATTAAATCATGGATATTTACAAGATAAGTTAGATAAAAAGTACATCGTGGCCGGGAAAACATCTTCTTTGTTCTTTGGAGGTACCTTCTCGGGTGCATCATTAGTAGAAAGCTCAAGCGCATAGAATTTTGGACTCACTTATGTGAGTAGTACCACTTCACAAACTATAAGAGTCCAATTTAGTACTATTATTAGGAAAAGCAGTAAATCTCTTGGTCCTCTTCTAGCTACGGTGGGGGATCAAGAGGCATATGTGGCTCTATTTCTAGTGGATTAGGTGGGCGGGGTCCTCATCAACCCCGAGAATATTTACATGGAGATGTCTCTTCATCTTATAGAGTATAGGAGCATAGAGGATGTTGCTAAACATGTGCACATGTGTGAGATATTGTGGTGCGTAAAAGGATTCACAACCGAGTGTAAGGAAAGTCAATTTGTAACTACATTACAAGGATGCGCACATAATTGGTTTATGAAGTTTGACCTTGATCAGACTTGCATAGATTATGTAGCATTAACATATGATTTCCTTAAGAAGTTTCATATCCCTGAGTTTGAGAAGAAGAGTATAAGTGTGCTCAAGGATATTAAAAATGGCACTCTTTGAGAGCATTTGTGAATATGATGCCCATTTCAAGACACTATTGTCTAAACTTTCTTATGATATTCATGCAAACCAGCATGCACGGTGGTTTGTTGGGGGCTTAATCACACCTTTCGGAAGGGTGCTATCACATAAGACATATACGGACTTACACGAAGCACTTGAAGCCACTTTGTGCCTTTGAAGTAGTCGGGAGTATAGACATTGGCGTAAGCTCGTTCTGGAGGCACATATTGCAGCTATGGAAAGCGTTGGAGAAACTATCGATAAATTTAGCACATGAAACACACACTGGGATTTGGTGTATAGATTGTGAAGTGGGAGGAAAAACTAAGGATAGTTGTCCCCGCAGATTAGTGCATTCATTATTTCTAGACTATTAGATATGTCATGTGGACCATGATGCAAGCCATTTACCCATTATTACAATGCACAATAAGAAAGAATGTATCTTGCTATTGTAAGATTTTTGGTCCACAAATCACAATACAAAAGACTGTAGGTTTATTGGTCAAATCCATGGTGCCATAGATATAGGTGTGCAACAAATAGAAGTATCGAGATAAATCTAAAGGTAAAAATAAGCACCATGATTGTGACCACGCTCAAGCACGCTATGATCGAGAATGAAGGGAAATTTAAACGAGGTTTTGAAGAGGTCAAGGATACCATGGTGGATTTGGAGGTCGAGGCCATGGTGGTGGATGAGGTGAGTTCCCTCACGGAACATGTTTTACATGTAGATATCCTAACCACTACAAGTGCGAATTTCCTCAAAATATTACTTGTTATTTTTGTAGAAAGAATCATAACTATGAGGAATTCCCAGACTTGTATGAGCATCTTAGCAATAAACATAAAAATGAGAACAAGGGCATGGGGATGGTCGAATACAACGTGCTATGGAAAATTAGTGGATGCCAAAGTTGGCACAAGAACTTGAGGTATTACCTATGAATATTCTTTGCATGCCACTGAAGGCTGCACATGCGTGCGAAACATTACAACAAAATCCTGCCATCACTAAGGAGGAATTTCTATATGCAAGGTATCAAGATCGTACACATCAGAAGGAGGTTTATGAGGAAACCATGGAGGTACTTAGAAATATTCAAGGTGAAATATAGTGTTTAAAGGAATGGTCATGTAAGTTGGAACAAAAAAATGAAACAAAGATGGTCTAATTAGATATTTATGACTTGAAAGAGGTATGTAAAATGTTATGCTAGGAGAATATCATTCCATTACTAGGGAATTGGTTAAAGAGAAACACTCTACGCACATGAATCGAGAATGGAATATAGATCCTACATGTTAATCTTCCCCCTCATAGCTTGGATTATGACAAGGAGATCACTCTAAATGCTATTATGAATGGATGGCTCCTGAGAAATATATTGATGCATGGGTATAGATGGGTAGACATCCATCGCAACCATCCTCTAATGTACTATTTATGGATAATCAAACTAAGGCCACTCCCATTGGAGTTTTAAAGGATGTATCCATTACTATACAAGGGGCCAAGTTCACTTCGGGGCTTTGAGGTCTTAGCACTTGCGAAGTAGACAACTTCCCAGCTCTACTTGGGTACCCTTGGTGTTATGCAAATAATGTTTATCTCTGGTTCAACAATGGGCATATAAGTTTTGATAACAAGGAAGAAATATTTATTATCCCTTTAACATATGGGAAATCTGCACCTTATGTTGAACCTCTAAGTGAGGAAGACATGAACAAAATTTATGTGCATGCCATTTGGCATCCGAAGTACTTGAGACATCTAAGGAAGGAATCCTCTAGTGGGAAGATGCATAGTCTATTAGTGATACTACAGGTATTACTTGTGATAATTGGACATATGGAACCTATGAGATGTTTGGGAAAAAAATTAAGAAGCGCATTTGCGTGGAGAATCAAACCTCATTGTATTAGGAGGACAGTAACAACTCGTACCTCGGTACATTGGAGAAGGACATCCTATAGTATTCTTGCGTGCCATGGAAAAGCAATGGATGGATCAAGTAGATAGAATAAATATGTTAGTGTATACTTTGCATAGAAAAACAATGTGTAGGTGGATGGTTCACAGGATAATATCATAGAATGGAATGAAGTCATAATCTCTCTAACCACTCGGTTTTCGGGAGAAATGTGCCTACTAAAATCTACAAGTATGATGGTAATCAACTTGTTCAACACCATGTTCAGCACCTTGTGAGTGAATTTGGATAGAGGGCAAGAAGCTTTACCACCTTCACTATGGGTGCTCAAGATTTATTCCACTTTACAAGGTTGTGCACGCGTTTGGTATGTTTATGCGGAGGCTGTATAGGAGGCTGGAAATGGAGGCCTTTAATAAGATATTGAGCTAAACCTTAAAAACAAATTGTGATGTTGGAAGGAAATATTGGGATGATAAATTTTTGTTGTGCTTTGGGCATATAGAACAACCTACTGAGAGGTTAAATAAGGCCACACCCTTTCATTTTGTGTGTAGTGTGGAATTGGTTCTTCCTATGGAATTCATGTTACCATCATTGTGTATTGTGCGCGCTAGTGGTCTAGTTGATGAGAAAGCATTAGAAGAAAGAATTTACAAGTTAATACAGTTGGATGATAGGCACGCCATAACACAATGGAGTCGGAAGAAGGAAAAAACCAGGTAGAAGGCATGACATGACAGACACATCAGGGACAAGAAGCTTGAGGTTGGATAGATGGTACTTCTTTATGATTCTAAGTTCATGTGCCATCCAAGAAAGATTAAGGTGTATTTTCTGGGACCATATGTTATCACTCGTATACTTATCGGAGTTCTTTCTAGTTAGAGGAGCTTTATGGAATATCGTTACCCTATCACTTTAATGGGAGTAGGCTGAATCCCTATTATAAATAAGTATTCTTGGTGTTTGTAATAAGCCAGTATTTCCATTTAGTATAGGTTTCCCTTTCTGTATTTATTTTAATGTATTTCCTTCTTCTTCGCTATGCTTTATCAATTTAGTTTGGTGTTATGTATAATAATCATGTTTGTACTTGGAAGCTAATTTCAATATGAAGTATTTTTATGCGTAGAGAACTATACATACCATTGGTGTGGGGTGGTTGTTATTTGTTATTTAAAAATGGGTACACATGAGAACAAGCTGTTACATGTGCTATTAGAGTATGGAAAGGATCTCATTAGAAAGGAAATTGCTTCTAAAGAATACCATATATGGGAGTGAATGAATGAATAGTATAACATAAGGTAAGAAGCGGCCGTGAAAACTACTAGGGGAAGGCATAGTGGTGAGGTAATCGATGCATGGAAGTTCTTGAAAGAAAATTATGTAGCTAGAAGGTAGGAAGAACAATTAGAATGTTATATCTTGGGTGTGAAGGTGTATCGCTTTGAAATTGGGAAAATGGTCAATTAATGAGAGGATTGGTGGTAGGTGAAGAATTAATAAATGTGCTAATGTTTTTGAAAATCTATATAAGGACATGATGCGGGTTCATTTTTACCTTTGCGATCACAAGTATTTGAGTGAGCTAAGTGTGACTGAGCCAAGTGAATTGTATTGAGGTGTAGAGAGCTACAAAACTAGACATGGAGAGAATATTTGCACGCGAAGTGGCTTGCATCCCCATTGGTGAAGGGTTTGAGTGTAGCAGAAGCATTGAGAAGGAGCTAGGAATGTGATTTTGAGCTAGGGTTTGAGCTTACTCGGCGTAGAAGACAAAAGGTCATATTTTTACAATGGCACTAAAGAAAGCACCTACAACAGGCACAAAGGAAAGAAAAAGGTGGAGGTTGAGGTTGAAGTTGCACCCTGAGAGTAAATATTTAGAGATGCAGTACCCAGAAGGAGTGATAGTTGGTCGGGATTGGGATTCACACATTTGTCGATGCAAAGTAAGTGATTATAATCACTACACTCACGATAACGAGGGGGAGAATTGGATGCATTATTGAACAAGAAGACCAAAAAGCACACGATGCGCATGAGATACCAATATATGATGATCTTTGGAGAAGATTCTTTGAAGAAGGTAGGAGTTTATCAGTTATATGAACTCCCATACTTTGGAAAACCAGAGGTTTATACCAATGGCTTATGACCAAATTCCATGAGGATTTTTTCTATTTTGTTGGATAGAGGGTAAGGATCAAAATAACTCTGATTACCACATTGACAAGAATGAAGGACATAGGGACAAATATTATGAGTGATATAACTGATAAGGCAACTATTATAGCCACCCACAAAGAGTTAGGGTACTCCAAAGGTCCACACATAATGGACATAGAAAAATTGAATAAGTTCTATGTAGTGTAGGAAACCGCGCATATGCTCACCAAGTTAAATCATCAAGAGATGGTCACATGTAACTACCATGTGGCTACACATTGCAAATAAAATGACAGAGGGAGAAATATTTAACTTGGATGGCTACATTGCAAAAACTATTGCGAGGAAGTGCGTGCATGTGAGAAGATAAGTTTTGGTGCTATCCTACTATCCTTATTTTTGTAGAAATTGGAGTGCTTGATGGGCCAAAGAACAAAATTTGGGAATACCCCATTAAGAAGAAGTCCCTCATGGAGAGGTTCGAGAAATATTTATGTGAAGGATCAATGAGTGGTCCATTCAATAAAATGGAAGAACTGTGGTATGACCAACTTTGCGTGGCATTTGAGGAGGAATGGTGCATTCCAAAGGAACTACCTTCGGTAGTAGGTAAGGTAGTATAGTTCACGGTGTATCAACATTTATACATCACGCAGTTTTCCATGAAGGATGGGACATGGAGTCCATGGTGCAAACTGATCTATGCCTTCACAATGTGCTACTTCTAGGCTTCAGTTCACAAATTTGCTTGATGCGTGCCAACCGAACTTCAACACCAAAAAGGTAGATTATGACTACCACACTCTCTAGAAAAATTTGTATATCTATGTCGGTCTTCCTACATTGAGAGGCTCATTTTAGATGTCATAAACATAAATCCAGTAAGTTTGGCTATTGGGGATAGTGGAGCCACACTCATATATCTTTAGCTTAATCCTAGGCTGGAGAATAATAAGTATGTGGAGAATGAGTTCATGCTCCTAGGGCCGCTTAAGGGAAAACATACAATGGAGAATGTGCCGGCTCTAAATCTGTTAAGACCATACAGACGAGATGAGGAAGAAGAATAACACAAAGATAGTGGACACTTGGATCATAGAATCTAGAGGCATCCCATAAACAGAGTGGAGAGTGAGCATGAAAATACTCCACCACAGATGTAAGGAGTAGAAGAGGACTTAGACGTAGATGCATCCCTAAAAGTGCCGAGTTTAAGAAAGCATTCAAAAGAACCAGGACCTAAGGTGCGGGAACACCACATCCTGTAAGGATATCACCTCAAATCTCTCCTAAAAAATAAGCACTTGAGAATAAGAGAAGGAGAAAGATGAAGCTTAATGAGGAGGTAGAGGAGTGCAAAGAGAGTGTGCCTGGAACCCCAGTACAACTAGAAGATGCGGAGGAGCCTAGAGATGAAGAAATGAAAGATGAAGAAGAAGTAGAGAAAGAAGAGAAGAGACTTTACATGAGCAAACCATTGCACTAATTCAACTCGAGAAAAGAGAAGGGCCAACACCAAACCTTTGCGCTCAGGTTCCTAAGGGGAAAAGGATAAGGAGAAGTGAATAATATGTTGTTCCAAGCATGGGCTATGCTAAGGACACAAGAAAAATATTGTGTGCCCATTTTTAGAGTACAGTGGACCTTAAGGAGTTATATGGGTGGGAGTTGATGAACCCAGATATGGCCACTATGTGTGTAAGGAAACAACTATCCTGGTCTATATAGACTCACATGGATGAATCAGATTTTGATGTATACAAAAATTATTATGTATCAAAGAGAGTAAAGAAGGCACCTCAGAGTAGGCACATGACCATAAAGCCAACTCTTATGTCTAATGAGCAGGTTAGTAATGCTTTAGTCAAGGTATTTACTTAGGTGGCATGAAGGAATATTGATAAGGCCGCCACCATTAGAGAGTTGATGGAGGATAACAAGGATAAAACTGCGGAGATAGAGCACCTAAAGGTAGAGAAGGAAAGAGAACGAACAAAGAATGAGGCCTTTTTAGCATGGTAGAGGAGATTGGTGATTACATTCTGAAGGAAAGGCCTCATCTAGAACCAAAGGTACCTGAGAATTTTCCTTCCGCAATGCATTATTTGTACACTTTGGTTTATTTTACGGTAGAAGATGGACAAATTAAAATTCCTACACCAAAATATGCTAAACAAGAAATAGAGAGAGCAAGGGCCTCTATTAGTAGAAAAATTTCAACGTATGAGATGCTACTCTAGACTTTGAAGGATGAGCTAAAGAAAATGGACCAAGCTCTAAATTTGTGTATAGCTCCGAGAGACGTGAATAAGGATTCACGCACAAGAACAAGGCACATTTGAAGTCACAAAATGATAGGAAAGGAAACACATGTCTAGATAGTTTGATTCAGGACTTAGCCATTTTCATGGATACATGATATTTTTGGAGATAGCGTGTGGAGCACACATCTGGTTGGAGAATTGCGTGACACACAAATGGTGTTTTGGGGATGAGAAAGCGATATGCACCATGCATGAGCCCGAGTTAATAATAGGATTACTTCTTCTAGTTAACTATAAGATGTCTATTATTAGCACACTTACATGTGTGCATGTTATTGTAAAGGCACATAGCTATTATTAGCATGCGACCTATTTTGGGAAGTTCGTAGGTGGTGAAGGGAAAGTCCCCACCCCTATAAATATGTAGTGAACTATGTAGTTTAGAGAGACTGAATTATTGTAGAGTTATGTTGTTGGATCGATGCACGCATGCCTTCGGTGTTACTTTATAATTGAAGAAGCTTCTATGGTTTACAATGTTTACTTGTAATGGAGTATATTAGATGGACAATGGTGTTAAACATGACTATAACTAGTTCTTTTATGGTTGATCTTATTATAGTTATTGTTTAATTCGGGATTCTCTAAGATCTAGGTCCTGGAATATTCTTTGTGGGATGTTTATGTTTATTTATGGATCTGAATATATGCTTTATCTTCATCACAATAACATCTTGCATAAGAAACTCTAAAGAGGGCCTGAAGTACCTTTGCATGCTTTGGGTGATCGCTCAACTCAAGCTAGGTGATGTGCTAAGGTGCTTGGGTTTTATACTGATGGATTCTAGGCTGCATTAGAGTGGCGGGGCATACATGGGGTGAAGTTGGGGAAGGTTACAATATCATATCTGAAGATGGGAGAGAGAAGTGGGTAGTGAGAATTGTTGAGGTGTCATTATCGAGAGATAGGTCACGATTTGGAGATTGTTGTGGATTTGGTATTGGCCTCTTTGGATGAGGTGACAATAGAGCATGATATGATATAGAGGGAGGTGACATAGCTATAAATATTCCAAGAGGTGGATTGAGTGTGGATCGAGGAGTTGGAGGGCCGGATGGTGGGGTAGTCGGATACCGTAAGACATATTCATGATCCATAGGTCATAGTGTCTGAATGAGATCATGATTGGGAACATTTTTATCACTTAGAGGCAGTCGTGGACGAGCATGAACATCACCAAGGTCATTGAAAGTTCACAAATGAGAAATTTTCTTGCATAATTCAAGATATTTCCCAAGAGGGTGCACGTATCAAATACAATGAGGTGCTACCGTGAGTACATTCCCCACAAGTTACAGTGTATTCCTTTTCAAGATCATCTAGCTCTATGTCTAGGAAATATATCATAAATATGGGTCCTTTTAGAAGTGGGTAAGTGCATCCAACATGATTATATATAGGTGATAGTAGGCTTGGGCCTGATGTAGGCCCAACCCCATGATCATAATGACATGTTATCATGATTTTTTATCTAAAAAATGATGGATATATGTATATATGTAGATGAGACCTTTATCTCACCCTTTTGTTGTGGAAACATATGAGTCATATTTTTTATGTTCATGTGTGTATGCTTGTGGTTTTTATTGTCAAATGGATATGTAAAATGGCTAACTAATGTTTTTATTTATTTTTGCTTTCTTGTGTTTCACAAAGTTGTGTGATTATAGATGTGCAATACCATGGGATATACAACATGAAAGTGGAAAAAATGGACATGTTTATTAATGTGGTATGAATGTAACACAATACTTATAGGTACATTAGGACTCATGGAGGGACACAAACGTGTGTGAGATGAACATGGATAAAATAATGATTTGAACAAAGTATAGAAAATACAAGGTGATATGTTATCCCTTCATTTCATCAAGATCCAGTGTGTGCATATGTGAGTAGATTTATACTTGATGCATAACAGTTAAAAAGAAAAAAATGATGACAAACTAGCCAATGTGTAGGTATGTAGGGGAACATCTAGTATGGATTATGAACAATGAAATATAATTTTTGCTTCATGTATTACTTCGCTGCCAGCTAGGCATCCATATCCATGACAAAGATACATTTGGTTCTAGTTACAATATTGCTCTACTGATATCTAGGCATCCATAGCCTTGGTAGAGATACTTGAAAGACCCCTTTGAGAGAGTTTTGGATATTTATTTGAGCTTGTTGATTTGACTTTTTTTCTTCTCTTTTTTATCCTATTTTAGATTGATGTTTTCTTTCTTTACTTTTTGACATGACATTAAACTCTTTCTCTTAGGGGTTTAAAACCACTATGACTTGATGGAGGATATGGGAGTATAAATGGAGATGTCATTAGATAGCGTGCAATAAAAAATGTCCTTTAATGTTTTCTTCAAGGTTTTAAAGGTGTGTAAATTGCATGTGGATCTCTCAAAAGATGAAGTCATTCTTAAATCCGCTAAGAAATAAATACCATGCTCAAAAGGATAGATTTAACCATGTGGATACAAACATGAATGTGTCCAAATTGATTGTAGAGTGCCTATAAACATTGAGACACATATATACAAGTACAAAATTGGGAGAAATTTTATCATGGATTGATGAATATGTACACTAATAGCGAATGACATCGGTAATTCAAATGAATAGTCACATGAATAGTTTTTTTGGTATTTATGAGAATTTGTTATTGTTTTTGGCTTTTGCAATATTATATTGCTTTTAGTATTTTGAAAATTTTATACTTATTTTGGATTTTTTACATAAATATTTTATTATTTTTAGTATTTTCTAGCATAAAATTATTGTAAATGCATGGAATTTAATGACTATTTATCTTCGTTTCCTTCCATGTCAACCAATTTGTAAGTGTGGGCCCATATTTTTGGATAATCAAATAGGTTTTAAACGAGTTAGGTGTAGACTTGTCTCATTAGTTAGGTGCTTGAGATGAATTTTATTGATTTTCTTCAAGTACAAGGTCACTTAACTCAAATTCGTGGATGTGGACATTTTTTTGGTAAGATCTTGCTATATTATCATGTTACACTTGGATATGATCAAGAGCATTGCATTGACATGCCTTTCGTCAAGTAGATAAAGTTTTGCAAGGCACTCATGATGCTAATCATCATCAATGATAAAATATTGTAGAGTGACTCTCAAGGAGGGTATCTCAATCTAAATGGGCATAACAACATCATCTCCATATATGAGATAAAATGTTGTGGCCCATTTCGATGTGTGAATACTAGTACGATATGCCCATAGGGAATAGGAAATTGTTTGTGCCAATATCTATGGGAAACATTGACAACCTTTTGGAGAATTTTCTTAATTGTTTTTTGGAATCCTCTGTTTTCCCATTAGCTTGTGGATAGTATGGTGTGGAAAAATTGTGTTGAATTTTATACTTATTACACAACACTTTGATTTCCTTATTATTAAATGAGATACTATTGTCTGAAATGACCTTGTTAGGAATTCTAAAGAAGTAAATGATGTGTTGTATAATGAATTTGACAGTTTGTGGACTTGTGGTGCATACAAAAGATATGACCTCAACCCACTTTGTAAATTACTCAATGGTAGTATTGATAAATGTGTGGAAATTAGAAGATAATGGGTAACATTTTCAATAAGGTTAAATACCCATTGAGAGAAAGGACAAATGGATTGGAGAGGATGTTACTCTTGTGAGGGAAGATTAGAGATATTTGAAATTTTTTGGCACTTATCATAACGTCTAATGTACATACAAGAGTCTTTTTATAATTAATGCCTATAATATCCCATACTAAGAATACGTTGAGCAATAGCTATATAGCTAAAATTCCCACCCCCACACGTACCATCTTACAATTTGGTGATTGCAATGATAATCTATTAGGGTAATAAGCATTGTAATAGTATACCCTTCGTATCCATGCTTATAAAGAAATCACCTATGTTTACAAAATGAGTGGATCTTTGATGAAAGTTATGAAATACATCTTTGGTAAGTCTATGTGGCAAGGTATTAAATTTCAAGTACATAACAAGTTCCTCATACCAAAGAGGAGGTGGCGCGGTTTTGATATGAATAATATCAAGTACAAAAATATGATCAAAAGATGGCTATGAAAGCATACAAATAGAAACATGGAGAATGTAAAATTCCTTTTCTAAAGGTATATAAGATCGTAAATAAGTCACGGTGTCTCCAAATCGATTAGAAGATCGTGGAGTGGAATCGATTTCAAATTATACAAATTGAGTGAGAAATGAGTCTGCGCAGGTCTGATCTTTTTGTAGTATGTCATTACGGAATTGATAGGACCCTTGGATTTGGTTGATGACAAGATGTGATTCACCAACTATACATAAGCATATGATGTTGAGAATAATTATTATTTAGAGACCAATGATAAGTTCCTCATACTCTTCCATATTGTTTGTGCATGGGAAATCAAAGAGCAGAATAGAGGTACATTGGGGGGTGACAAAGAAGATGCCTGTGCCACCCCTTTGTCATTTTTATTTTTGACCCATAAAAATGTAAGTTCATATAAAAATCCTCATTTTTGTTGATATAATATTCATTTTCAGATATGGTGAAGATGGAATCATCCGAAACATCAATAGCTGGTGGTCATGAATCAGTAAGTGGTGTTTCAGTCAATTGATCAACAATCACTTTTCCCTTAATAAAAGTTTGAGAAATGAATTTTAAGTCAAACTCGGTGAGCAAATGCAATCCACTTAGATGTACAAATATTATGGTATGTCTTGCTCATATAATGTAATGGATCTTCGTTGGTGACAACATAAGTAATATGATTGATTATATAATGCCATTTTTTTGTGTAGAAAACACTATAGCCAAGGAAAATTTCTTAATGTGTGCATAGTTGAGCTCATAGGTGATGAGTGTGCAACTAATTTAGTAAATGGATAATTCAAAATTTTCCCTATTACGTTGAACCAACATACTTCCCATAGTGAATTCAAAAGAAAATTTTTATAAATGGTATGTTAAATCTAGTTATGGTGGTAAAAGCACAAGGGGTGTAAAGAGGTATTAATTAAGTTGTTCGAATACAAGATAACACTCCACCCCTAGTAAAAAGTGGTAAATTTCTAAGGAGGTGGTTGAATGGTCAACGCTAATAAAAAATTTGTGTGATAAAGCGTTGAAATTCCTAAATCTTACCTTGAAACTACGTATTGAGTGAAGTTCTTAGGGAAGGCATGTCCATGATGGCATTAACCTTCGAAGGATTGACCTCAATACCTCAACGTGATACGATGAAGCCAAACAACTTTCTGATGTGACTCCAAAGACAAATCTATTAGGATTTAGTCAAATTTTGTATTCTAAAAGGTGCACAAATATTTTTGTAGGAAACCTATGTGGTTTAAGTGCAATTTAGATTTTGTGAGAAGGTCATCGACATAATGGATTACGATATCATGGATGTAATCATGGAATATGTAGGTCATAGTGTGATAATATGTGGTGCCAACATTTTTTAGTCTAAAGGGCATAGCCTTATAGAAAATGGTCCCCCAAGGTGTAGTAAAAGAGGATGTTGGTCTTATGGTGAAATTTTAATATGATTATAGCCAGAGAAACCATCTATGAAAATAACATCTCATGACTAGAGATATTGTCAATGATGATATGAGTATTAGGAAAAATGTTGTTGACATCCCTAAAGTTAGTGTAGACACATATATCTTCATTTTTCTTTCCATGGGGATCATGTTAGAGACCCACATTAGATAATCAATTGGTTGTATAAAACCAATGTCGAGGATTTTTTGTAGCTTGTATTTAACTAGTAATGTAAAACATGGGTGTATTTTTCATATATTTTTCTTGATGGGTTTTGTGTTGGGTTTTAACATGAGATTGTGGAAAATTGTATCAAGATTTGTTCCCAACATATCAATGTATGACCAAGAGAATACATTAAAAAACACACGCAAGAGTGGTGTGCACTCAACATGTTCTTGATCAGATATAAATTTTATAAGGAGTATGATAGGAGGTTCCTCAGGCGTACCAATGTTAACCTTGATATTTTCTTTAATTATCATGTGTGATGCCTTATCTTTTTTATTAAGGGTAAATGGTTTTAAGGGGACCATACCCCATAGTACAAAAAAGGCTCAAAATCCAAGATATACAAATAGAGAAAAGTGGTTTTTTGATGAGTGGGGGCCACACCCCAACAACCAGAGCCTAAAAGAGCTAGATAAAACAAAAGGAAACAAGGAAGGGGCTGACTGCCAACAAGAATCCCTACTACAGAAAAAAAAAAATGAAACAATAGCAACAAAACTATATAAAACAACATTGAAGCAAAAATCATCACACAAAGCGGACCTACTTGAGAAAGGTGTTTAAAACCTTCTGTACATACCTCAAAGCCTTATACAAGTTGATGGAAAAATGTTGGTAAAGGTCCTAGATACTAGCAACAACAATCTTCTTCTTAAGCCTCCCTCCCTTCCAAGCCTCTTCTAGAATGCCACTCACTTCAAAAATTTGATGAACCTGGGTTTGAATAAAATCCAGAAGTGCTTTATGTAGGGAAAGGTGATTAATTTGTTTATCAAGAACCTGCTGCACCATCTCCTCCAAGCACCAAGATGATTAGTCAGAGCTTCCAATTTTCCTCAAGTTTAGAGATAATAATGGGGTCTAATTCCTCCTTGCTTCCTTCATTAAGAAGGAAATTGACATTATCTTCAATTCCTTTGATGGTGTTGGCATGTTGCCTCAATTGGTCTCTAATATCCAAGGTAACATGAGGTTAGACTCATATTGGCTAATGTCAATCAATCTTTTGGCAAGCTATGCAATGTCTTTTCTTTTGGTACTTTTGTGTAGAACCCGTTTAGTAGGGGGTTGGCAAGAAGGGGAGTCTCGAAGCTAGGGTTTTTAGTTCTTACCCTGGGTTGTTGGGGGGGGGTGGGGCTAAGGGGTGAGTGAGTTTGTTAGCCACAAAGTTCTGAAAATACTGATGGAGTAGGAAGATAACTCCTCATGAAAATGGATAATGGAGATGTCATTGGACATCAAAAATAGACTTCTTATAATAGTGCAATATATAATAGGAGACACCAAACTTTTCCTAATGCCTGAAATGGTTTAGCAAAACCAAGTGATGAAGTGGAAAGGTTGTGTATTCACCTTCGAGTGACATATCATACAACCATTTTTGTAACATCCCCAAATGGGGAGGAATAGAGGAGCAAACAATGTTAGATTTCATGATTTCCAAAGCTTCCTCTCCTTCCACAAAAATTTCTCCTTGTCTCCTCTAATAATCTTGTAGATTTTTTTTTCCCCTCATCCCTAATCTGGTGATGAAGGAAATCATACTCTCAGAGATGGTGAATTCCTTATTCTTAAAAGTAATCACCATCTTTCCACTTTCTTAAAAAAGTAAGAGAGATATTCTTGATGCCCTATTATTCTTTGCATGAAATCAATAAAATCATCCATCGAGGGATCTTCACAATTTCACATTCTACTTCCATGAGGGGTCACAAATGAGTTCCACATGGAAGAAGGGCCCTCCCATAATGAAAGTCCTGGATGGAGTCACAATGTTCTTATTACAACTTATAGAAAGCCCCCGACAACACAATAGATGCCACTTGAGAGCCTAGGGTCAAGGAAGAGGACCTGTAAAACATCCAACAAAAGGAGACC
The DNA here is from genome assembly GCA_018340775.1 of Taxus wallichiana var. yunnanensis. Lineage (NCBI taxonomy): Eukaryota > Viridiplantae > Streptophyta > Pinopsida > Cupressales > Taxaceae > Taxus > Taxus wallichiana. The sequence continues at coordinate 276,698,168 of CM031240.1, forward strand.
GTACCTACTAAGCTACGAAACTTCCCAAATGTGAATGCCAAAAAAAAAAAAGGAAGAGAATATTTTTGGAAGAGATGACCATCAAATGATTTGTGTAAATATTATCATTCCTCCACATGTGTGAATCCCACCAAAAGAATTAATTGGGAGGACAGGTGGCCAAAGCTTCCCAAAGTATGATGGTTTGAGCTACTTGAGGGATTCTATCATGATTGATCCAAATTTTGAAATGAATGTTGTTGACGCCATCATTAGAAAATTTGTTAACAACACTATTACCCTCCCTATAGGTGTGGCCCAAATTAAAGTTATTAAAACCTTTACATATAGCTTTGGCCTCTTGAATGAACTCCCTTATGGTCCAACTAGGGGTTGGGTATTAGAGAGGTTTTTGATAATGTTCATAGAGTCCCCCTCGATCATTTGATAATGATAATGTGATTTCTTATTAAGGTGGTCAAACGTGGGTATTTCACTAGTATTAGCTAGGGGTACATCTTCAGTGTCCCAAAAATTTTCCTCTCTATCAAGTTAAGTGTCTTGTGTGATGAAATTATAGGGTCCTTTATCCATAGCACCCAAGTAACACAATATAGCCTCATTATAAAGGAATAAATCAAGAGTTGTGATCCTATCCACAAGATGATAATCCATGGGGAAAGTATCAACGTGGTTAATGGTAACATTATTTCATAGGACATGATAATTTTTAGGTGGAGAGCTAGTAGTTCTATTGATACCATAGTCATGTGTAGGTAGCATGTTGATTTTATTTAGTTTTAATTAAATATATATTACAAAGTAATTTATGTATAAATGATAAAATACAGAAAATTACATAAGCAAACTAAGATTTAAAATATGAAACCCTAAGAAAGAGATAGAGGAAGGATGATTTAGTTGATATGCACACAATTTGGAATTGATCTGAGCAGGGAGAAATGATGAACAAGATGAAAGAAACATCTTAATTAATCTCTTTAAATTCTATAATTCATGAAAAAGATGGAGAGGGGCTCCCATAGAAGGACAAGGGCTCTTGGGCACTAGTGACTGGATCTGGCACCCATGACTACGTAAAAGATCTAAATCTAGTTTTTTTTTTTATGTCATTATTAGGGTGTCTCTAACTATGATTATTATTTATCTTGATCACCTAGTTTTCACACTATGATCATTGAAGGTACATGTAACCTGTAAAAGAGATGTTCACTTATATAATCCCATAAACTAAATCAAACCTAAAAATAAAATAGAATGGGGAATCAGAATGAACATGGTGGTCAACTCTAGAGTGAACTTACGAATGAGATGCACTACATTTCATACTCTATGTAGTTCTGTGTGTGTGTAGAAATAGTTCCCTAGAATGCCCTTGTGTAAATTTCACAAATGATATTAAGTTATAGCTATAATGTAGTAATGTAATAGTATGTGTGATGAAATAGAATATAATTCACCTTCATCCTATAGTGTATGTAGAAGTATGCAGCCCTTTTCCCTTGAATGGATGTTAGATGGATGATTTGAAGTTCTTTAGTTCCTTTGGAATGCAAGCTTAGGTGATGATAGTAATGCTTAGTACTTGGTCCTTTATTTTGAGCACATAACTATGTATTTTTATGATTTCCTTATTTGAATTTTGTAATTAAAAATTGGAATGCCAATCCATAAGTGAAAAAGATGCCCAAAAGATAAAAGAGAGCCAAAAAAAGTGAGTGAGGTAGAAAAGGGTTAGGGTGCCTGAGGGGACATGAGTGGTTGGGTGTTGTTTTCTTAGCTGAGTGTTGGTGTCTCGAAGCCATGCAAGATAAATAATTTAAGTTTTGAATGGGATATAGGCGTGTAAGACCAAATAGCAAACAAGAGACAAAAAAAGAGGCCAAAGATAGTTGTTAACCACTAGTTTTCTTTCTTAGTAATCATGTAAATGATACCATGATTATAGGATCTAGAAATATACCCAAGTGCATGATTTCGTGTCTACACATGCATGGAATAGGATAATCAATGGACTAATCAACAATAGTCCCAAACTCATGAAATAACTTAAAAAAATGGAATCATATAGCCTCATTAAGGAATATGTGTGAGTGATCTGGTATGAATGAGTGGATAAGGACAACATGGATATGGATGAATGGCTCTTTCCATCTAGGTTGGAAACTCATATCAGTAAAATACTCTATCATATTTTTGATTTCATTGTCAAGCTTAGTATATCCTGATCTAGATTTTTTAGAAGCCAGTTTATGACATGGATGAATTAAAGTGGAAATTCCTTGTAAATATTTTTTGTAGACCATAGCCTTTCCATCCTTGGTCAAGTAAGAAGTGCAAGGAGAAATCCGTTGTTGAGAGGTATGAAATGTCAGATATAAACTGAGATTTTGAGATTGGTGTTGCGAAGAATTTTGAACAAGCTTGTAGAGAGACATATTAACAAGAACTTGGTGTAATTGTTTGATGACAAAGTTCTGTAAGGATGTGGTGGATTGGGTGTGTAGCAAGGAAAGGATGAACACCTTGGCTCTTGTGCCAAACGCACTTGAATAACAAGAAATAGCTAGATGTAGAATATGTATATAGATGTGTGCATGGAAAAATGAACTTCCCATCCTATAAAGTGTATACAAAAGAATATATTCCATTGTCCCTTAAATGTATGCTAGATGGATGATTTGATGCTCTTGAAATGCCTTTGGATGTAACCTTAAGTGATAGTAGCAGATGATTAGTGCTTGGTCCTTTATTATGGCTACATAAATTTGTATTCATATGATTCCCTTTTTTGAATTTCATAATTAACTATTAAAAGGATAATCACCAAGAAAATAAGATGCCTGGAACAGCTAGAAAGGACCTAAAATATGTTAGAAAGATATAAAAAGATCGGCGACACCCAGAGGGGACGAGGATGCCTGGGTGTTGACATCTTGGTTGGGTGTTGGTGTCCAAACTCAAAGAAGCTGAAGTAACGAAGGTCAAACTGGGAAGTGGGTGTGTAAGACCAAGATGAAAATGAGAAAGAAATAAAAGAGGCTAAAGACAATGGACAATTAGTAGTTTTTTTGAATAGGAATCATATGAATAGTAGTATGTGATCAAGACCTAGAAATATACCCAAAGTGCATGATTTGATGTCTAAATTTTCCCCACTTTATGTTATTGAATGAAAGATCGATAACATAAAGTAGATAATAGATGTGTACCTGATAACCATGTAGATCGATGGCGAAAAGTGTGTCGAGGAGACAAGAAAAGTGTGAAGTGAATAATATAAAGTATGAAAGCTAGAGAAGAGGAAGTGACCTTAGGGGTGAAAAATTGTATGTGTATATGTCATGTTGTACTTGTTGTTGATGTTGTTTTATTATTGATGATGTTACTACTTCTTCCCATAAGGACAAACCTATAAAAGAGAAGAGAAAAAGAGTAGTCAAAGTCATGTATATGAAAATTTTGATCCAAGTGTGTAAAAGTATGTTAAAATGTGAAAAGGAACATGTGCACTTGATCCATGATGAGTGAAAAGAGTAGAGACGATCCTAAAAATATGTTTTAGAAGTACACATTTTTTGGGTTATCTCATGCGAAGTGTGATTTTTTTGGGCCATCTCGCACCATGATAGAATAAGTGTAGGGAGAAAGGTATAGTGTTATTCTCCATCCTTTGACTGCATCCTCGATGATGTATAAACCACTACAGATGGTGTATTCAAATTCAATAAAATTCGATCCAATACAAAAATAGAAAAGAGGTGAAAGCATGCATGTTGATTGCTAAAGGACTATGCTTATACTGTGAAGACTATTGTGTAGATTTCTGTAAAATTGTGTTGATCTGAGAAAATTGATGTAAATTCCCCCTGGTCATAGGCACCTAGGAAGGGTTAGGAGTACCCAAGAGCTCATGTACGTGTGCAGGTGTTGGCGTTCATGTGATATGTTGAGGACCCAAATCAGATTTTGGGACAATGTTGTGAATGAATGTTGTGTTGATTTGTACTTAACCATGTTGTAATGTGACTTGTGAAGCTGCTTGAATGGGGTGACTGATTCACCCAATGATGCCCACCTCATTTGGGGTGTAAGTGATGTCACTAAGAGAATTTCACCCAATGGAATACCGATGTACATCTGAAATTGAAGCCCTATAGGGGCATGTAATGTGCTTGGTAGAAACCAAGGCACATGTAAACAAATTGGCTAGGAAACATTTTAGAACAAACAAGTGACAAATATGCATATATAAGAAAATATGTAAGCTAGAAAGCAATAATAAAATTTAATGTAGAAAAAGTGGGTTGTAAACATGGGAAATCATAACACGTGCCCCAATGATGATACAGGTCTCCTCGCAAGGTGTTTGGGATCCGAAAAATCTCCCCAAGTGTGCGTTAACATCCCGCATGCCCCGCTTAGCCCCTATGTGCTTTGTTGTTCTCTTTTCCCCTCTTTTTCTTTGTGTTTTATTCTTCAGTGATGAAAACCGCCACCCCTCTGGGTGGCGGTCTTGTGACCACCACCCAGAAGGGCGGCGGTCTCAGTAACCGCCCCCGCCTGTCAGGGCGGTGGTCCTTCACGTGTTTTCTAGAATGTTCTTTTTAACATGACTCACATAAATTTCAACGTTTACCAGCTTTTTTCACTACCTTTGGCTTGCATTAATGATTCTGGTTCCCTGGAATAGTGTTTTGGCATTGTTTATGGTTTAAGAGATCAATTTGGTTTTTACCTTTGGGTAAATGCAAATGCTATAAATAGTTGGCTTGTGCTCAAGCAAATGGCCCCTCAAATTTACCTCTCAATTTCTCATTTTAGTAGTTCAGTCTTTTATTTTGCTTAGGATTCATAGTTTAGTTCATTGCATGCTTAGTTAATGTTATTTTGCTATTAGAAAGCCACATATCCATCTTGTGCAAATGTTGTCATTACTTCATGCAATCCATTGAAATAGAGCAGTTTAATTCTCAGTAGGAAGCCATTAAAGTTGCAGGTTTTTCTCATCAAATAGGATAGTTTCAGGTTCTGGATGTTTTATGTTGCATGACTCGCAATAAATCCCACTAGGAATTACATAAGCCAAGCTCGTACTCTTGCGCTATCCCTCTCCTACTCGCATTGTATTCAGTCTGTATCCTAAGCTACCTTTGTTCCAAAATCTACTTCTATTGATGCTAGCATTACACGCTTTTCTGGATCCACGTGAGCATGAAGGAACGAGGAGATCACACTGAGGGGACAAAACCACACACACCATCGGATTCGCCACTATTCTACAAAATCCAGGTTCTAGCTTTCAAAGTTCTAGTTAGAAGCATATCAAATAGAGTAGCCAATCACTTTATTTCAGTCAATTTTACTTTTGATATTTCCAGGAAAGCTGTGGGGATTGATAGTTTCTGAGAAACTATGATTCATTCCTCACTTCTGAGGTAGGATCGAGAGTCTTTCAAATAGATTAGATTAGTTATTTCATTATTTAGAATAGATTTACAATCGCACACAAGCAAGTAGCTATACGGCTATTGCTTTGTTTGTTTTAAATTGTTATTAGATTAGTTTTCAATTTCTAGATATATTAAAAATAGTTTCTCCTTCAATTTCATTCATATAAATTCATCGAAAAATACAAAAATAGAGAAGTTATATATGTTATAGATATATTTCACATAGTTAATTTTACTTTGCTGCAATTAGATTTACATTGTTGCTTTTGTATGACAATCACGGGACCTAGAGAGCCCAGAGAATACGTATTCGAGCCAATCATGCCCCAACCCAATCTCATCACAACAATAACTGATATAGATCAGAATCTTAGGATCCAAGTCTTCCGAACAACGGAAAACTTACAACAGATCACCTCCAGTTAAGCGGGTTAAACATAGAAGACGACCAAGCGCACATGTTTTGGTCAAATCAACCAAACTACAGATTACCCTAGATATATATCCACATGACTGTAGAAGGGCTTGAAAGAGAGAAAACGTTTGGTTGTGATCCTTGGTCCCATACCAATGCAGGAGACACTCTCACAGATATAGATACTAGCTTAAGAATTTAGGTTGCACAAATGCCTGTGAGATACTCTGAAAAGATCACACAACTATTAATTCTAAATATAGAGGCCGAGAAAGCATATGACTATTGGATACTAGGGATTAGGGACTGAGTCCGCACATGACCATAAAGCAGACCACAAAACGTGAATCTACGGTTATGACCCACAAATCCCACAGCCCAACGAATCCATAGGTGAATCAGACATAGATGTTGGCCTACGCACATTAGTATTTAGATCTACTCCACTTCCACCTATCATCATCGAACAGTTATCCTTGTTAGACATAACAACTAATAAAGCTAGGGAATTCTAGACTAGGCCAGATAATCACCCGTAGAGTCCGCTATACCCATCATCCACCCTATGACCCTATCTGGAGATATACACGAAACTATCCCAGGTTATTTTCCACGTATTCCACAACCCATAGACCGAATCACGCTAGAGCTCGATATTGATTGGAGCCTTCGAGCATTCATCCTTGCCGATCGATCTATCACACCAGTTCAGGTTAGGAGGGCCTTCTTTGCCTTAGATTCGTAGTTTCCACTAGTGCGCATCGAAGACATCAGATTTCCTAACTAGTTTGTCTGCATCCCACGCATATTCCATCCCCACCGGCTATCTCAACATGACCTCGAGAGGTCGGGTGTGAGGAAGAGTTACTTGTAGATTCCCACGCTCGCTTGTCACTTTTCCATCATACAAAATTGGTGAACCCGACGTGAACGAAATAGTTCTTCCTCTTTTATTTTCACTTCTTCCTTCCACCTTCACTCTTACCCATTATTCTGTGGGTATTCATATACCCCCCGAATATGTCGGGATTCGATGCATATGGTAGACCTCTCCTAGGTCTTGAAGCATACTACGCTCAATTGAATAGACAATCATCACCCTCACTCTCAGTATGGGGTGACAACTATTCAAATAACCAATTATCAACACAAACTCCATCTCCAAGGATCAATATATGGCTCATCTTTCCAAACAGAGGAGTTGGATCAGCTCGCTCAAACACAACAAACAGAGCCTTCAGGCTCGAACAATATGACGTTCATACAGAGAATCTGGTTCATCTCCTCAGGTACTGCTTAGACCACAAATTAGTAGACAATCAGACCCATACCTGGTTTTAGATGATGAACATTCAGTACGTTATGCCAGGAATGAACAACACTCTCGGAGTATGTACCCACCCATAGGGAGTTTACAAACGCAACCCGAGGTCTCTTTTCAAGAAAATACCTCCATGCCACTACATATAGGAAATGCCCTCGGGGAAACTTGGCAGGGCAGCAATCAATTCATAGCAGGATATCACATGCCTATACAACATCAGGATATACAACAAATGCCACTAAGGAAAAATATCATGACTTCACCAAATGAGGTCATTTCAACTCTAGTAGAAAAAGTTAGGGGGTTGGAACTTGCTCAGGAAAATCACCATTCTCAATTCATACAGCAAGAAATTCTAATCCTCCACACCATCCTAGCCAAGTAGACCTCCTCACAGGAATAGGCACGTTAGGCATGACTCCTCAGTATTCACAACAAACGCCAACAAGAACCGCCATTTCTAACACCGTTCCGATACCTCCCGGTCTAGTACAAAATAATCCATTCCTAGACAATACCCCTTCATACTTAAACATGTACTCCAAATCACCACAAGGGGACATGTTCTCCTCTCCCAACATGTTTTCTCAAACACAGGGGCTTCCTTATGCCCCTGCCAATGCATACGCTATGCCATACCAACAACCCATTCCACCACCGCCACCCCTCAACAAGCACCATCAATGGTCGAAACCTATGCAATAGGGACTTATTCAGAATATTTGAAAGAACCCTTAGACTTCACCATACGAAGCATTATGCTTCCAAGACCTCTTCCCGATTTTCCCAAATACAAAGGTGAGGGAGATCCGAATGCACATATCAAGGCTTACGCCACAGCTATTCGAGAACTACTCCCTTGGGATGGGGTTGTTGCTAAAATATTCCCAAAACTTTGGAAGGTATCACTCTCGATTGGTATTATAGAATACCTGAGGCTTCCATCCATTCATTTAAACAACTCGTTTTAGAGTTCATCAAGGCATTTGACATGAACAAACTATTAAGAACAGGAATCAGGGAATTCTTGCACATTAAGCAGGAACACAATGAATCTGTTGCTCATTTCATCCAGAGGTGGTACAGTTCTTTATTCTTCATCACAAAGTTGCTCCAAATATGGACCAAATGGAACTATGTGATTTATTCCTTCATTCTCTCAGCAGAGAAGTGAAGGAAGAAGTCCAGAAGTTCCCACTAAGGACTTACGATGAAGTACTTGAGAGCGCTCTCCGAATAGATCAAGCGGCAATAGATAGTGGTCGTAAGACGTATGGAACAAACGGGAGGTTAATCACCTCCAACCAAAATACTACGGCTTATCCTACCACCACAAATACCAATCAAGGACCTAAAATCCTTAATAAAAATCGTGGAGTGACAACAGATGGAGTAACTGATCAGCCAAAAGGGTAAATGTTGTGAATACTCCACCACTAGTAAACAACCAACGAAATAACAACTTTACCCCAACAATCAATGCAAAGTGGATTTCAATCATCCACAACAACAACAACAACAATGGCGAAACCCTACACACAAGGTCCAAGCCAAAACTCAACTGGATATCAAAACCAAAACCAAAACCAAAAACAACAAATGCAAAACTTTAATCCTAATAGGCAACGGTTTGATCAGAGTTTTGGGCCACAATATACACCAAACCAGCAGACTAGGAATTACAATCCTAACTCGTATTGTGGTTTTCACAAAATTCGAGGCCATGACACTAGAACATGTCGTGACTACAATAAATTCATGCAACGTTTTCCAGAGGAACAAAGACAACTTTTCATAGATATGTTCTTGGCAGATCCTACATCACCGGCACCAAATACTTTTACAGGGGCGTTTCCCCTCAAAATGCACCCCTTAAGATCTTCAATGATCCGCTCCCAAATCACAACAACAATGGGTTAAATTTGAATGGGACAAACAAGGGTGTAATGACAGGAAACCACGATCATGAAGCCTCGACTTCACTAAATCCATTAGTTGCGCCACAATTAGGAAGTCAACCGCGACCCAAGATAGTCGGTTTAGTGGAGTTAGATGCCGAACTACCCGTGGAGGCTGTAACAAGGACACGAGAGTATTCCTCTCAGCCAAGTCCAAGTTACCTACCAGAGACAGATAACATCCAACAAATGTTAGTAAGACCCGTAGGTGCCTATGATTTAATTAGTGATCTAACAAAAACCTTCTCGCACATTTATTTTTTTGGACTTACTAAAGAATTCTCCTGCCCACAGGGCTGCTCTTTTAGAGGCATTAGGTTTAGGCCATCTAATTAACATCACTCCACCTCCCAAAACATAGGTAAACCATATAGACTTTGATATCCACCTCCGGGCAGCCGGATAGGGATACCGAATTCATATTCAAAATAAACAAAATGCCAACAGACGCTGAGATTGCACGCCGAGGTGATCCAACCTTACATTTGCAAGTATGGGTTTATAACAATTATGTGAAACGCATGATGGTTGATGATGGGGCAGTAGTTAACATAGTCCCCTTCTCTTTCCTTCAAAAGCTAGGGTATGGAGAAACGAATTGTTCCACAACTGAAATACGCTAAGAGGCTATGATAGCCTTAAAGCCACCTCGATTGGAACTATAATACTACCGGTCACCTTAGGACCCAAAACAATCTTGACTGAGTTTTATATTATAGATCGGGAAACTAACTATAATATGATCCTCGGCCGACCATGGATACACCGTATGAAGGCAATCCCTTCTACGTTATTTCAAGAAGTAAGATTCTTGCATTTAGGAAAGGTGTTCATAGCCAAAGGTGATCCAAAACCATTCGATGTACACCTGGCTGACCTAAAGAAAAGACCAGGCGTGCACTCAGAGTTTGAACTCCCAACAAACCAACTTAATAAACCTACCACCCGAAACCGGAAGAAAAGTTGGTACCTACGACAGATCTTGAGACTATGAGCCTAGCCAAGATGATCCCAGCCCTCAAAGATGAGGTTAAGATTGTAGAAATAGTATCATTAGGAACTACTATAAAAATTGTTGAATTGCTAGAACAGGATCTACCAATGTTCCTACCATTTGATTCTGTAGGCATGGGATACACCCTAGGTGTTGGTTCTCTTCCAGCAGAGGATCTCTGCATGGTAGAGGTAGAAGATGTTAACACAACAAATATCCCAATGCCCATATTCCCAGCTAAGTATTGGACTCTCCATTTCGATGGAGCTAGATGTCATTATGAGTCCGGGGTGTGTAATTTACTTCTCCCGAGGGAAAAGTCCTACCATTTGCCTTTAAACTAAATTTTGAATGTACAAACAATGGCACTGAGTACGAAGCCCTCCTCCTTGGCCTCATCCTAGCTAAGAGGATCGGTGTTAATAATATCAGGGTGTTAGGAGACTCACAATTGGTAGCAAACCAAGTCTCTGAGATGTATGAAACCAGAGCCGAGCACTTACAACTCTACAAAACAGCTGTATTGAATTTAAGCAAGGAGTTTGACTTCATATCAATTGAAGCAATCCCGCGAGAGAAAAATCTTCTCGCCGATTCAATAGTGACCTCGGCATCACGCTTCACTCCAAACAGTGAGTTGGAAGATACCCATTTCATGGTATCCCTTCGTACCGAACCATTAGTAAAAAAATGTCAAATCCTCTTTAACAAATAGAAATGAAAACAAATCTACTATCCTAGACCACATTGATAGTGATACAACCACTCTAAATTACTTAAACGCCTATGCAGCGTTACATCTCACCCATCACGCAATAGATTTATCCTTAATCCCGCATTCATCTTCCTCCTACTGGAAATCCCATGACAGAGCTTCCCCACAAAAGGAACTTAGCATATACACAATGAGAATGGAGATGATCTAAAACTACCTCTAGCCCCGCCTGAGTTTCAAGAAGGTAACGCTTCTCTAATCGAAGAAACAATCGATATTAACATCGTAACAGAGGATGAACCAAGGATATTGAAGTTAGGATCCTCGTTAACTCCATCGGAAGTAGAAATACACACTCAAATCCTCAAAGAACATCGGAAGGCTTTTGCATTTAATTATAAGGAAATGACAGGGGTTGCACCACACATTGTGGTACATAACCTCATCACTAAATCAGATGCAAAGCCGATTAAACAAAAATCGAGACCAATGAAACCTAAGGTAGCTCTCATGGTGAAAGAGGAGGTAATGAAACTCCTCCAAGTAGGATTCATCAAGCCAGTCGATTACTCTCAATGGGTATCTAATATCATTCCCGTTCTCAAAAAGAATGGGAAGATACGCATCTGCATAGACTTCGAGACATTAACAAGGCATGTCCTAAGGATGACTTCCCATTACCATCCATAGACGTCATTATTGACGCAACAAGCTGGATTTGAGCTTTTGTCTCTCATGGATGGATTCTCAGATACAATCAAATCAGAATATCCGAACAAGATCAAGCTAAAACCATGTTTATAACTCCTTGGGGAACCTATTGCTATGTTGTTATGCCATTCGGTCTCAAGAACGCTGGCGCTACATACCAACGGGCTATGACGTATATATTTCATGACCTTATTCATAAAATTGTGGAATCCTACGTAGATGACTTGTTGGCCAAGGCCAAGAAGCGTAGTGACCATCCGAAAGTGCTTCACATCATTCTTTCACGTCTGATAGAATACGGAGTCACCCTAAATCTAAAAATGTGTCTTTGGTGTAACAGGAGGGAAGCTCCTAGGTTACATTATATCATCACGCGGGATCGATGTTGACCCAACCAAAATTAGGCTGTTCTCGAAATGGTCCCACCTTCGGATGAATCTGGAATCAGGTCATTTCTCGAAAAGCTGGTGCAATCCGGAGATTCATCCTAGATTTAAGCTTCACCATTCATCCAATCAACAATCTACTCAAGAAAGATTATAGTATTGATTGGACCAAAGATTGCAATGAAGCTTTCGACGCAGTTAAGTGTTTCTTGTTATCACCACCTACGTTAATGCCACCTAAGCCAGACCGCCCGTTAATTTTATATTCGCGAGCTACCAATGTCTCGCTAGCCTGTATGCTGGCTCAAGAAGATGATGACAAGAGAGAACGTGTAATCTATTTCATTAGCCAAATGTTGCTCGACTATGAAACATGTTATACATAGGTAGAACGAGAATGCCTTGCCATAGTCTTTGCAACCAAACGCTTAAGACATTATATGCTAAATCAAGAAACAAGGGTCATTGTAAAGACAGAGCATTTACGAACTTTCCTCACGCAAGGGTCCTTGTCTAAAAAGGCTGGATGCTTTATAACCTTAATGGGTGAATTTGAATTAACATTCAGTAAATCAGAAGTCCATTAAAGGACAAATCATCATGGATTGGTTAGCTGATAACCCACTAGATGGAGGCAATCTAGTAGATCTGGACTTTCCTGATGAATGCGTATACTACATCAAAACCAGACCTCCCATCTCTGAGTGTCCTTGGTATGCTGATATTATTAATTATATCATGGATCATATGTACCCAGAAGGTGCTACACCAAAAAAGAAGGTGGTTACGCATTATCGTAGCCAAATATGTCATTATAGAGCAAGTGCTCTATCGAAAAGCATTCGATGGAATGCTTCTAAGATGTGTCGACATACGTAAGAATCCAAGAAGATTCTCCACGAATCTCACAAAGTGGAATGTGTGGAGGCCACTTCTGGGTGGCCATGCCACCACTCGTAAAATACATCGATGGGCTATTTCTCGGCCTACTCTAGAACACGACGCAAAGAGAGTTTGTACGAAGGTGTCATAAGTGCCAAAATTCTCCCATGAGATCCACATGCCAACACAAGCTCTACAACCAATCGCTACTCCATGGCCCTTTTCTACGTGGGGCCTCGATTTGATAGGGAAATTCTCTCCCTCATCTACAGATGGCCATAATTTCATAATCACGGCCACCGAATATTTTACCAAGTGGGTAGAGGCTATGCCTCTTACTACTGTACCGGGTTCTGTAATCGCCAAGTTCATTTTGAACCAAATCATTTGTAGGTATGGTGTCCCACAAATCATTATCTCGGATAATGGGACTTCTTTTAAGAATGACGAAGTTTGTGAATTGTGTAATAAATTTAAAATAAGCCATCATACGGCCTCCTTGTATTACCCCAAGCCAATGGACAAGCTGAAGCAACAAACAAAACATTAAAAGCCATTCTTCTTAAAATGGTGAAAGAAAACAAACGAGATTGGCATTTGAAGTTATATCCGGCCTTATGGGCCCACCAAACCTCAATAAGAACACCAACAGGAGTGACTCCTTTCTCACTAGTATTCGGGGCAGAAGTAGTTCTCCCGCTTGAGGTTGAAATACCTAGTCTCCGTATCTCATTACAAGGGATCCTGGATGAAGATGCTTACAGAGAAGCACGTCTCTCCCAACTAGAAAGCCTAGATGAAGCTAGGTTAGATGCTGAACAGTGGCACAGAGTCTATGCTGACCGGATGTGCCAGAAGTATAACAAGAAGGTCTATGAATGAGACATATATGAAGGTGATCTAGTTCTAAGGCTAGACAACCGGATCGATAAAAAGACCAGCGAAGGAAGGAAGTTCCGCCCAAATGGTTGGGCCCATACCGAGTCATGAAGGACTATGGAAATGGTGCATATCTCTTATGCACACTAGAAGGTGAAGAATTTGGTGAAATGGTCAATTCCCTACACCTTAAATGATTCTATGCATAAGCAACCAGCACTACTTGTATAATTATAGCTACATTACATCTTCATATAGTTAGGATCATTTTGTCCACTTGTTTCGTACAATTTTGTGATCAAGGAATTTATTCTAAAAGCAATTCATTACAAACTTCTGATGGTATTGGCATAAACACTCTAATCATACTTCTCCATTTCCATGATATCATCAACTATTTCGGAATCATTTCATCAAATAAAGCTAGATATGACAAAGTCTTAATGGTAACCATACCAAGGTCTGCATACTTGTTCTCACTTTTGGTTTCTTCTTAGGATAGGTGTCTTGCCTATGGTCTATTCTAGAAGCTTCATCATGTCACATCTATCCCGTATGTATATCTCTTTGGAAGTAAGAGCATGCTGACATTTTACTCAAATAAACAAGTCAAATATAAATCAAATAGAAAATTTTAAATTTACACATTTCCTTGCCCCACCAACCTTTGGTGATGAGCTTGCATCTCTTACTAGTGACGTAGGGTTGGGAAAGGATGGAAATGCCCTTACTCGCCTATGCCTTGCCCATGGTGATAAACCCACGCTTCTTACTAGTAGCATGGGGCAAGGTGTAGGGGGTCCTCTTGACAAACAAACGTTAAAGGTCATAAACAAACAATTCAAATCTTGAAGTCTTGAGTCAAAAACAAATGAATCAGATGTCCAAAATTCCAAGAGAGTTAAAAATCCTAAAACCCAGATTTTTTCTACCATGTGGCCATCTACGGATCTAAGTCTAGATAAACCGCAAAGCAAGTTGCATCCCAAACTATGGAGTCACTCGAGTAGAGTAGGCTTGTAGCATCCTAATTTGGTTCCACCAAAGCTTTGTCTATCTTTCATCACTATCATTTCAACACATTTCATAACTTGTGCCCTTTCTAGCTCTCGGTGACGAGCCCTCGCATCTTACTAGTTGCGTGGAGTTAGGAGTGGGGCAAGTTTATCTGCTCATCATACCGCTTATCTTCACCACTTTGCCAAAACAGATATGAGGTATCAAAATTGCTTAAAGAAACTAAAATTTCAAAATCACATTGTATCTACATTATCATATATCAGCATCATGAAATACAAAAAGAAAGTAAACACTTGTATCATTTGTTCTCCATTGCATACATTCTAAAAAGCATATAAGCATAACATCATAGTTTACATGTGGAAATGGAAATGGAAGCAAGGTCATAGATGCCAAGAGTCTGATCCAAAAATATATATATATATATATATATATATATATAAATGGTCAAAATTCCTGTACAATGCCATCATGCGCTAAGCATGGTCAAAACGCTCAAAGAGCCGGGAAATACAAAAACATCATACAAAAATCTAAGAGAGCCAAGTGGCTTCTCAACCCCTATGAGATCCCTCTGAGGGTGCACGCCCATGCCTAGGACTCGGCTACGCCAGCACTCTGAGTGCACGGAGGGCTCACGATCCCGAGGGGCAGATGGTCTCACCATGAGAATGACTCCTCATCAGGCGCTCTGCTGTCCTATACCCTGCCAGCTCAGTACGGAGGGTAGATACCATCCTGGCCACATGCCAGATGGGGGCAAAGATGTCGGGTATGTTCGCCCGCCGAGGGCTCCCCGCATCCACAGACAACTCTGCATGGGTCCTCTCCATAGGGATCATCGGGGTATCGGTGCATACCCTGTGAATCAGGTCTCGCCACTCATCGGTGGTCTCTGCAAACAAAGGAGAAAATGAATTAGAAATAAAGAAAGAGATAAACACAAGTGTAAACAAAAGGAGAGATGGAAATTAAAGCAATCCTAACTCAAAGCAAAGGGAAGATAACTTACTCGGATCACCAGGCCTCCAGGATGGATCTCTAGTGGTCAAGCACCACCGCCACATGATGCCGCCGACCGAGGTACTCCTCCCGTGGCTGGAGCGATGTAGCATCCCGCAATGGACTCATCCTCCCCACCATGGCCCTGGGAGAGTGGCTCCTCTGAAACCAGAGTCACCCTCTCTGCACTCTGCTCTACCCTCTCTCTTCTACATGATATCCTGAGTGTCATGCCACTCAGGATCACTGTCCTCCTCAGTCTCCTCCTCCGTCTCCCCCCCTGTGAACTCCTCAGACTCGGAGTCTATGTCAATAGGGTCATCACTACTATGAGCGGGACCGGTGGCAATCTGAAGTAAGGGTGCCTGAGGAGCACCGCTCTCCCTCGGGCACGTACTACCCGCCTAGCCGCAATGGGAACACCAGGGGTAACAACTGTCCAACCCCGGCCTCTAGGACCCCCTCTGGCCTCTCGAACTGACCTGTATACTGGCACTACTGGGGAAGCATACCCATATAAGGTAGGCCAAACTACTGAGGAACTCGGCCAAAGGGGTGTATCTCCACTCTCCCTACTCTGTCAACAAGTTGTCCTGTGGTGGAGCAGGAGATCAAAGTAAGAGCCTCCTCACCCCATAAACCTGCCATGGCTTGATACGAAGTGTGGCCTCCATGTCATCGTGGTCGGGAAGCAACGGCCGGGTGAGGTGCTCTCGAGCACCGACATATCTATCCATCTGGCTGCCCTCACAGCTCCAAGATCGCCACCTCTACACCTCTCGCCGTAGGGATGAAGCGCTCATGACCCACTCATAACTAGTGGTCGGGTGGCTCAAAGACTGCCTCGTAAATGGACTACCCCATGCACAAGTCATGGTAGGTAGTCCCAAGTATATCGGCTCCCTGTGCATAAATCCGGCCATGTCCCTCGATCTGTGCAATGATGGGGGACCAGCAATATAGTAGAGTGTCTCCTCCCTTGTCCCCGATCAATCTCGAGGCAAGGATCCCCATAATGGCCTGGCGAATCAAGGGGATGGGCAAAGCTAGGAATAGATCGACCCTCACCCCCTTCTTCGAGCCAGTGGAGATAACTGCATCTCCCATGTAAGAAGCCCACTGTGCTATCTGGGCCCGTGAACCTACCGTCTCAAGAGTAAGTCATCTCCCGATGATCGGGACCCCCAGAATATGGTAAACATCCTCCAAAGTGATGGTCCACTCACCTCAGACCCCTGGTAACCGGAAGGTGTTCCGATCAACATCCCAATAAGAAAATAAGTCACAAAGTATGTGACTGGATGGAGCAACATGTGGGACGCGTGATATACGCAGTATGCCGCCCTCTGAAGAGTGTCCACCTCATCCTGTGAAAGGGCATCTAACATACTGCTAGGAGCCAGTCACACTCTCTCTCTCGACTCCATCGAATGTACTCCTCCCTCACCTGCATACACCCAAAAACACACAAAACAGAGCAAGTTAGCATCCGAATGACATTAGAAAAATCATGAAAACACATAAAGATGCTAAAAATGCAAAAACAATTTTAAACAAGTGTTCCTTTGGCATTTCTGTTAGGAACCGCCACCCTGAGCAGAGCAGCGGTTTCATAACCGCCACCTTAAAAGTGGCGGTCTTGTAACCGCCACCCTGAATAGGGGTCACGTGACCGCCACCCTATTCAGGGCGGCGGTCGTGTCCCGAAAACCCACGCGGGTTCTATACCTTAAAAAGCCTAAAAAATGCAAAAAGGGACTATTTTAACTAAAACAAAGCCTACCCAAAGAGGCGCCCCCTAGATAGACCTTTTGAACCTAACATTTTCAAAAATAACCCCCCATGACAAAGATTTTAACATTTTAAAATTTTGGGGGTAAAAATGATAAATTGAGAAAAACTAACCTGTGATCTGGGTCGATGATCTGCTCATGAGGCATGATCGCTATCTCGTCACGAATGTTTTGACTCTACTCTCGTAAGAAACCGTCACCGTGGGTCCCAGAGCTCAAAACCAACCAAATCAACACGCACAAATGAATAGGAAAATGGGCCCACTTTCATATATATAGCAACCTGACTCATTTTTGAATCCCCTTTTCACAGGTTTGGAGTGCCAACGGAGGTAAGTTCTTACCCCGCACAAATGGTACGTCCTCATTTCCCATTATTTTAGTGTTTATTTTCCGATCTATTTTGTTTATCTGCACTTGATTCCTCTTTTCATTTTGTAGGTGGCGGAATTTTGGATGGTGTCATTTCGACACACTGGACGTATCAGGTATAACTTCCAACTTCCCATTTCGGGACCGCCATACTGACCCACCATTTTACGCCTCTTCATGGCTAAAACACTTCTCCGAGGGGGCAATATGTACGTACCCAAAATTGTAAGGTACTGCACCGCGAACAACGTAACACGTGCCCCAATGATGATACAAGTCTCCTCGCAAGGTGTTTCGGGATCTGGAAAAGCTCCCAAGTGTGCGTTAACATCCCACATGCCCCGCTTAGCCCCTGCATGCTTTGTTGTTCTCTTTTCCCCTCTTTTCTTTGTGTTTTATTCTTCAAGTGACAAAACCGCCACCCTGCCTGGGTGGCGGTCTCGTGACCGCCACCCAGAAGGGCGGCGTCCTCAGAACCGCCACCCGCTGGCAGCAAGGCGGTCCTTCACGCATTTTCTAGAATGTTCTTTTAACGCGACTCACGTAAATTTCAACGTTTACCAGCCTTTTTTCACCGCCTTTGGCTTGCATTAATGATTCTAGTTCCCTAGAATAGTGTTTTGGCATTGTTTATGGTTTAAGAGATCAATTTGGTTTTTACCTTTGGGTAAATGCAAATGCTATAAATAGTTGGCTTGTGCTCAAGCAAATGGCCCCTCAAATTTACCTCTCAATTTCTCATTTCAGTAGTTCAATCTTTTATTTTGCTTAGGATTCATAGTTTAGTTCATTACATGCTTAGTTAATGTTATTTTGCTATTAGAAAGCCACATATCCATCTTGTGCAAATGTTGTCATTACTTCATGCAATCCATTGAAATATAGCAGTTTAGTTTAATTTCAGTAGGAAGCCATTAAAGTTGCAGGTTTTTCTCATCAAATAGGATAGTTTCAGGTTCTGGACGTTTTATGTTGCATGACTCGCAATAAATCCCACTAGGAATTACATAAGCCAAGCTCTGTACTCTTGTGCTATCCCTCTCCTACTCGCATTGTATTCAGTCGTATCCTAAGCCGCCTTTGTTCCAAAATCTACTTCTTGTTGATGCTAGCATTACACGCTTTTCTAGATCCACGTGAGCACGAAGGAACGAGGAGATCACACTGAGGGGACAAAACCACACACACCATCGGATTCACCACTATTCTGCAAAATCCAGGTTCTAGCTTTCAAAGTTCTAGTTAGAAGCATATCAAATAGAGTAGCCAATCACTTTATTTCAGTCAATTTTACTTTGATATTTCCAGGGAAGCTATGGGGATTGATAGTTTCTGAGAAACTATGATTCATTCCTCACTTCTGAGGTAGGATCGAGAGTCTTTCAAATAGATTAGATTAGTTATTTCATTATTTAGAATAGATTTACAACTGCACAGGCAAGTAGCTATACTCGGTTGCTTTGTTTGTTTTAAATTCATTATTAGATTAATTGTCAATTTCTAGATATATTAAAAATAGTTTCTCCTTCAATTTCATTCATATAAATTCATTAAAAATACAAAAATAGAGAAGTTATATATGTTATAGATATATTTCACATAGTTAATTTTACTTTGCTGCAATTAGATTTACATTGTTGCTTTTGTATGACAATCATGGGACCTAGAGAGCCCAGAGAATACGTATTCGAGCCAATCATGCCCCAACCCAATCTCGTCACAACAATAACTGATATAGATCAGAATCTTAGGATCCAAGTCTTCCAAACAATGGAAAACTTACAACAGATCAGCCTCCAGTTAAGCGGGTTAAACATAGAAGACGACCAAGCGCACACATGTTTTGGTCAAATCAACCAAACTACAGATTACCCTAGATATATCCACATGACTGTAGAAGGGCTTGAAAGAGAGCAAACGTTCGGTTGTGATCCTTTGGTCCCACAAAGCCAGACGCAGGAGACACTCTCATAGATATAGATACCAGCTTAAGAATTCAAGTTGCACGAACGCCTGTGAGATACTCTGAAAAGATCACACAACTGTTAATTTTGAATATAGAGGCTGAGAAAGCATATGACTATTGGATACTAGGGATTAGGGACTGAATCCACACATGACCATAAAAGACCACAACAAACATGAATCTACGGTTGTGACCCACAAATCCCATAGCCCAACGAATCCATAGGTGAATCAGACATAGATGTTGGCCTACACACATTAGTATTCAGATCTACTCCACTTCCACCTATCATCATCGAACAATTATCCTTGTTAGACATAGCAGCTAATAAAGCTAGGGAATTCTGGACTAGGCCAGATAATCACCCGTAGAGTCCGCTATACCCATCATCCACCCTATGACCCTATCTGGAGATATACACGAAACTATCCTAGGTTATTTTCCACGTATTCCACAACCCATAGACCGAATCACGCCAGAGCTCGATATTGATTGGAGCCTTCGAGCAGTCATCCTTGCCGATCGATCTATCACACCAGTTCAGGTTAGGAGGGCCTTCTTTGCCTTAGATTCATAGTTTCCACTAGTGCGCATCGAAGACATCAGATTGCCTAACTAGTTTGTCTGCATCCCACGCATATTCCATCCCCACCTCGAGAGGTTGGGTGCGAGGAAGAGTTACTTGTAGATTCCCACGCTCGCTTGTCACTTTTCTATCGTAAAGGAGCCTCTGTGGGACTTGTAAGAGGTAAAATACCAAGTAACCATGCTACATGTAACGATCTATGGAGAGGATGCATTCACAACTAGAAGGCAAGTGAACGTGCATGTGTATATAGAAAAGAAAATGACATACAAAATATTTGTCTAATATAGTAAGCAAAGTGTACATGCAAGAATAAGTAAGAAATAACAATGTGTAACCAAGATATGCAATATGTTGTGAGTGTGAAATGGAATGGAATGCAATGTGACTATGATAGGAGTGTGTGCCTTGAGTGAATGTGAATGAGTATGCATGAGATGAGGTTCATTTATAATTTCCCCTTGAATAGTCAAGAATGAACCATAGAAAAAGAGTTTTTCATCGAGAAATGGTTTCAATATGTGCACTAGATAGATATGATCAATAAAGCGTAGAGCGTAGAGAGTGAGTGAGTGTGGTGAGGTTCATTTAGATGTAGACCCTCAACAATCGATTATGAACCATGAAACTAGAGTGCATCATCGGGAAATGGTTTGAATTATGCTAGAAAGATATGATCGATAAAGTGTAGAGCATAGAGAGTGAGTGATTATGGTGAGGTTAATTTCAGATTTAGACCCTTAGTAATTGAGTATGAACCGTGGAACTAGAGTACGCATGATCGGGAAGTGTGTGTGATGAATGTGCACTATAAATATGTGTCATGAATGTGTCAAGAGTGTAAAAATATGTAGTGTGTGAGGTTCATGAATGTAGTATGACCTCAATAATCAAGTTTGAACTGTAACACAAGAGTGCATCATAGGGTAATGATGATACTAGTGTATCATGATGTGGGAGACTTGTGTGAAACAATAAATGTGAGATATAGATTAAATGAGTAGAAATGCAAGGTATATGATAGTGCTAGAAAGGGGGGAAGAGTAAGCATGATGCCCCCAAGTGTATGACGATAAGTATTATCAAGTAATATCATCTAAGAGATTTTCATTTTCATGTTCAAAACGAATGGAAATGAATATGAGGCTTGATAAATAATTATATGGGGTTGATCATTTAAGGATCCATTATGGTGTAAATTGTACATGACTATTGTATATTATTTGTCACTGAAAGGTGGTAATGGAAATTCATGCACATACCATCAAGTAAGATTTTGTGAATATCCAAGAAATGAATCATTGAAAATAAAAAGGTAACCGATTGGGTATGGGGAAAGAAATTTTGATATGATGAGGATCTAAAGTCCCTCTAATATAGTCAAGCCATGATTATCCCAGAGTGAGTGGTGAAAGGCACTGAGTGCATGCAACAAAGATTGATAGATGAAATACTTGGAGGCCATAAGTACTAATAATGCAAATGTATCCATGATATAAATGAGGAGCATGTAATGAAGGGATGAGATCATCAACGTGAATCCTAACCAAGCCATGCCATCATGTGTGCAAATAGTGTAAGAGAAAGTGGGATCAAATGGAATGTGCAGCCAATAAACATTATTCATGAAGAGAGTGCATGTGAATGGAGGAAGTCAGATGCAAATTGCTAATGAGAAGATAATGAATGTGGTATGACATCTGATGTATGGACAAACCCTCAATAAAGCACCATAACATTAGTGGATAGAACAATGTCTAATCCACAAATGGTTCTCTCAAGTGGATGTAAGTTTTCTGGATAGTCTGTGGGTCATGGATCACGTAGTAAGATGTATAATAATAGATGTTAGAACATGTAATGTTATAGTTTGGTCTAGGTTTCAATATTGGAATGGGGTATTATCAAGAAGAACTAAATATTAAATGCCCTTATGTAATAATTTGATGCACTACCGATGAACTATAGAGGATACATCTTGCATTATATGAATCCATGGTCTAATGAGTAAGTAATTATATGGAATAGGGGTATCGATGATGAAAAAGAGAATGAGAATAGTTTTGGGCTCGATTATGAGCATTAAGGTGCTAGTTTCCATACATGAACACATAGAAGAATCATGTGCATGGAGAGAGGTGGAATTTTGAGTAATATTAGATGTGGAAAGTTTGATGTTATGAATAAATGATAAGGGAAAATATTAACTTTAGGTCCATTATCGACTAACACTCACTTAACATCCAAGTTATTGATGCATATTGTATGTATAAAAGAGGATCATTGTCGTAAATAGAAATATTTTCAGCTATAGTAAATGGACAAGTAAGTTGTTGAGAAAATGCATCCATAAATGTTTGATAAACTATATTTGGATCATTAGTAGAAGGGATGTGAGTATTAACCAAGAGAGTAATAATTATAGCATGAAAATTAGGATTGACTAGCAAGAAATCATGAATGGAGATATTCATAATGAGAAGATCCTAGTAAAATGAGAGAAATGAAAGTATGAATACCCTAAGTGTGAAAGATTCAGGTTCACCAAATGATTTAACAAATATTAAATATAAATAAATGTTAAATTCTAATTATAGAGTAACAACACAATGATATAACAATAAAGTACAATTTTGACATAAGCAAGTAACCTAATAAATTTACCCTAAGTAAAAGAAAAGGGATAAGATACTTAGTTGATTTCACAATAATCCCAAAGTTGTGCTTTGAGAGTTGGAAAACTGATAGAATAGGAAGGCAAACTATTGCAACCGAGCCCAAAAAAATGTAGAACTATAAGATATTTTAGGACTAGGGCACCTGGAATGGATTAGGGGCGCTTGTGACTGCACAGAACCTCATAAAATGATTTTTACAATGTCTCTTATATAATTGTTCCCTTCGATGTTGATCACCTGTATGTCACACTAAGTCCGCAAGATTCTCCTATAACCTATAAAGAGAAAGAGTACCTGCAAAACCCCAAAACATTTCAAATACTAAAAATAAAAAGATGTAAATGGGGAGTTAGACTAACCTTGGCGATCACCCGACTGAGTGAACTTATGATCTGAGGTCATTGCACTACATTTCATACTCCATGTATTTTTTGTGTGTGTGTGTAAAATCATGCCCTAGGTGGATCTTGTGCCGATGCACTTAAATAGTGAACAATAATAGCTAGAAGATGTAGATAAATGTGTGCATAGAAAAATGAACTTCCCCTCATATGAAGTGATTCAAAAGAATGTAGTCCCTTGTCCTTTGAATGGATGCTAGATGAATGATTTGATGCTCTTGAAATGCCTTTGGATGTAACCTTAGGTGATAGTAGTAGATGCATAATGTTTTGTCCTTTATTATTTCCACATAGATTTCTATTCATATGATTCCCTTATTTGAACTTCATAAATAACCACTAAAAGGACAACCAATAAGAAAATAATATGCTCAACATCTAGAAAGGACATAAAAGATGTGAGAAAGATACAAAGAGGTTGAGGGCACCTAGAGGGGATGAGGACATTTGGGCATTGGTGTCCGGACTCGAGAGAAGTTGAAGCAATGAAGGTCAAACCTGGGCAATGGGTGAGACCAAGATGAAAAATAGAAAGAAAGCGAAGAGGCCAAAGACAATGATCAAATAATTGCTTTTTTCTCTTAGAATCATATGAATAGTATTATGTGATAAAGACCTAGAAATATACCCAAAGTGTGTGATTTAGTGTCTACAATATGATTCCTAAGGAAGAAAACTAGTGATTAAAAACTATCTTTAGCCTCTTTTCTTGTTTTTTGCTTTCTATTTGGTCTTAGACACCCTACAATACCTCGATGGAACTTAACTGATTTATCCTTTATCACCTTAGACACTGGCTCCCAGTTAGGACATCAACACCCAGGTAATCCTATCCACACTAGGTACTCCTGACCATTTCCTACCTTTACTATCTCTTTTTGGGTCTCTTTTATCTTTTGGGCATCTTTTTCACTTATGGGTCGACCTTCCATTTTTAATTATGAAATTTAAACAAGGAATCATATATATACTTAGTTACTTCTATAAAATAAGGACCAAACACTAAACATTACTATCATCACCTAAGATTACATTCTATAAGCACTAAAGAAATTCAAAGGCATTCATCTAACATCCATACAAGGGACAAGGGTTACATCACTTATACATACACTGCATAGGAGGGGAATTATATTCCATTCTATCCACACATAATAATACATTGCTACATTCTAGATCTAGCATACCATCATTTGTGTAACTTACACAAGGGAATCCTAGGGCATCATTTCTACAAAAACACACAAGAACTACATAGGGTTTGAGATGTAGTGTAACACTCAAATAAGAAGTTCACTCTTTGGGTGACCACCGAGGTGAGTTTGAATCTACATTCTACATCTTTTTTATTAGATTTTATGTGTTTTTAGACATGTGTAGGTATTCATTTTGTTTTCAAGTTACAAGTACCCTTAGTGCTCAAAAAGTGAATATCAAGTGACAAACATGAATCAACAACAAAGACCTTCAGACATAGAATAAATTAGTTCCTAAGCATTTACACACAAGTTCCTAGCTACGGTTGTGAGCACATCTCAGTGCCTTTCCTCATAGGACGCCCATATCCCACATTGTGCATGAGTTCCATGATTTATAGTGAGAATTAATGACATTTTTCCAACCTATTTAGCACTTTTTTCTACCTATATCTCCTCCAGTCTAATTCAAAATCAACTAAGCCATCATATCTCTCCTTCTTGCTTAGGGTTTTATATTACACATGCTTACTTTCTTATGTCATTACTATATTTTAGCATTCATACATTAGTTATCACAATATTTACTATGATATATAGAATTAATTTGATTTATATTAAATCATTTGGTGAACCCACTTTATCAAACCATACCTTCCGAATTTTGAAATATATCCCCTTCTTTTAAATTCATGGATCAATCTTCTTATCCCTCTTATACTCCAACTAAGGTTTCTAGCATGGCTACCACCACTACTAATTTTATGCAAGTTCATACTCAATACCATCCCACTTCATTACTCCAATGCCTAATCCAACCATCAATGTAGTCACCACTCACCACACTCATCCTCCTACAACTCCACCCATTTCTATCCCACCACCTATTACTTTCTAGTTCCTACCACCACCTCTAAATTTTATGAAATCATTGAGCAACTTAAAAATACACCAACCAAAATATATCTTTATGGTATCTCCATGCAGTGCACCTAATTTTCATCATATATTATAGGATGCCCTTCACTCCATCCATTGAAAGTAATAATTCACATGTTTCCTTCACACATCTCATTCAAGCCCTCAAAAACCTTCCACATGTTATATCCTTCACTGACGTAGATATCCCGCCTACCTCCGCTAGTGATATTCCTACACCTTTGATCATTATCGCTACTATTGGTTCCATTTGTATCAAGTGTGTACTTATTGATAACAACTCTACTATAAATTTATGTTCTCCATCTCTCCTTAGGAAAATGTGAATTTTTGATGATTTAATTAATAAATCCTCTACTCTCATTCATGGCTATGATTCCACTACTCGCACATGCATGGGTACCATCACCTTACCTCTACAAGTTGTCCCTAAACTACTTCATACTCTATTCTATGCCATCAACGTGTCATTTCAATTCAATTTCTTACTTGGTAGACCATGGATTCATGTTATGCATGTTGTCCCTTCAATGGTTCATCAATGTGTTAAATTCCTACATGATGGTTATGAGCATACCATTTCTGCTAACCATGGCCCGTGCAAGTTTTTCCACATAGACCCAATCACCGCCATACCCATACCTCCACTACAGATTATTCCATATCATAATATCAATATATATGATGTGGTTCAATCTAGTGCTTCACATCCATCTTCTACCTCCACATGCATTTCACACATACTAATCTCCTATCACCCACTATGTCTACCTCTATAACCACTACTACCACACCTATAATGAATCCTCTCAATCCTACATCTAGCTCCACCCCTTGGAATATCCTTGAAAATGTTATCCAATTGGATAATGTTAGCACAGATGATTATGATGAAGATTTCGATTTTGTAGAGCTTAACGATGAAACATTGTGCAATCTCAACTTTACTCCTCTTGAAATAGATGAATCCTATTTTCAAGATACTTTTTTGTTGCTATTGGCCTTGGTGAATATCAATTCAAAAAAACCTCCTCCTTCCACTAATGCCATGATACCTTTCCAAGGGACTGTCCATACATAGAACATATTACCTAATGTATCTCTCCAAACTGCTCTGCACGCATGCACTTTGATCTCTTCACATGCATCTCTTCATACATGACTCTTATTGGCCTCATATTCCATTAAACCCTAACTTTTATGAAAAATTTATCACTCATGATGGCTTAACATGCCTAGGATTCAAACTTTTGATCTCCTCCCCCACCTCACTCTCCTCACTTATATCACATATGTGTATTTTTTACCGTTGTATATGGTCTCTACGTCTTCCATTTATTAGTCTTCCTTGCATGTACTCCCCATTCCCCTCCACTCACATTTGGAAAGTCTTATCTTGACTACATTGGTGGCATTCTAGATCCTAATCATACTAATATCACATTTCCCATGCCTTTTGGCTACATCTCTATTTGTAATGATTCATTCCTTTGGCTATACTCAAAATCTAACTCAATGGTATGCACATGATTGATCGTAACCTCATTTCATTGATGAAGAATATGCTATGGGCATGTATAATTTTTGCTACATTGGCTTCCTCTATGATCAAACCAATATTATCACCTACCAAGTCTCTAATCTAGATCCTATAGGTCATGACCCTAACACCGATGATCTTGATGAGTTTACACAATTCCTCACTCCTTACACACTTGGGGGCATCTCACATTCTCCCCTTTCTAGTACTATAAATTATCTCTATCAATTACTACATACACTATACACTTCTTACTTCATATTTTCCTTTTCTATGCACTCTCACACCCCTTTGATATACATATTGTATCATCATTACCCTATGATGCACTCTAGTTCCATGGTTTATACTCGACTACTAAGGGTATACTTATGAAATGAACCTCACATACACTACACATTTCATGCTTTGTGCTTCACAATACATCTTTCTAGCATCTATTCTCACATAACACATTACTTGATGACACACTCTTGTTTTATGGTTCATTCTTGACTATTGAGGTCCCTATAAATGAACCTCATCTCATACACATCCACTAGGGGAACGATGATCCTATCATCTTCACATTTTTCATATCATACCATCACACTCATACATTACATTTTCATATCTTGGTTACATCTATTATTGTTAGCTTTGTCTACTTACATGTTACACTTTGTTTTCCATGTTAGATGGATTCTTATTATGTCCTCATATTTCTATATACACACACATGTGCATTCACTTGGTGTTTTGAGGTGAATGTAGATATCTTACAGGTTTTTACACGCTGTAATGATGTTTTGCATTGTACCTTTTATGAGTCCCAACGAGGCTCCTGGGGAATCTACTTTCACTACTACTACATTATACACACTTCAAGTTCTATTGGTACATTACTCACTATTTCCTATTCCAAATTACCTTACTTTTCATTGATTTACACATGCTTTGATATACTATTTATCTTTATAGCATGCTAATGGGTACTTCATGTGTAAATTTACCTTGCAGGACTATATACAACCATGGTTATATAATACATTTTTCTTGTTATTGTTTCCGGGTCATGCCTTATGTCTTACGTGATCATTGTATGTCTTTGGCCACTTTGGCCCTGATTTTCTTGTGACATTGTGGATGATGTCCCTTGTTTGAAACCTTCTTTTCATATTCTATGTTGTCTACACACTTTCTTGTTACATTGTCTTATTTTTGCATGCTATCTAATTTTACTACTAACATATGTTACTAGCCTCTCTTGTTTTCATGTTTTGTGGTTTCTACCATGCACATCACCTACCCCCTACAAGTGTCCACTTCAGATCAACATTAGGTCCTCTCATTTGGGCCGCATTCTCCTACTAATTTTATATGCACCCCAAATGAGGGTGGCATACATTGGGTAAATAAATCACCCCCATAATAGCTCAGAGCTATAATTCAGATCAACATAGTACAAAAACAACGCATGGACACATTTACATAATGGCCTAGAATATGACTTGGGTCCAAAACTCAGAGAAGACACTAGCACCCAGAATCAGACACTAGCATCTGGTGCTCCTGTCCTCCCTAGGTGTTAATGTCCCAAGGGAAGAAACAATCAATTTCTTATAACAACACAATCTTAAAAAATTACACAATAGTTCTAAAGTAACATGCACTAGCCTTCAGTCCAAAAATGCATTCTATCTCCCACATTTAGTACAATCATAATAATTTGGAATAATTCAAAACAAATTAAGACAAACATAACAAATAAGGATGTACCATTTGCAAGGGTGTTTATTGAGCAAAGTCATGGAAGGAGAGTAAAAGTAGAGCTCTCTCCCCAACACTTGCTATTTGGCGTGAGATCACCCAAAAAAATCGCTCTCTTTCCATGAGACCACCACAAAAATCACACTTGGCGTGAAATTGACCAAAAACTTTCTCTTGGCATGAGATCACCCAAAACCTCACCTTCATCATTCTAATTAGCAATTCCAAGCAAACAAAACACTTTCCTATAGTTTATTCTCTTACATATCAGGTGCACACTTTCCTTTTTACACACTTTTACACTCTTTACATAATTATACACATGTTTCTATGATCTATCATATACAAAACTTTGACTACTTTATTTCTCTTCTTTTTGCAATTCCATCCTTATAAGAAAGCAACTCACGCAAGTTGTTATGACGAGGATTATAAATTACATTAACCATAGTAAATTAATATTAAACAAACATTAATGTGAATGCATAATAAATAAAAAATAAAGTAAAAACAATGTACACATGATTTACGTGGAAAACCCCCTAGGCGAAAAAAAAAACGGAAAAATGAGAATTTTCCATTCAAGTGAGAAATATTACACAAGTAGAGTAAATCTCTTTACCTCACTTCTCTCCAATCCATTCACTCGAGGTTAAAAATAATATGATCCACACCATATTTAAATGAACCCATAGGTCATGAACATATTAAGTGACATGTTATGATTAAATCGTACCTCGATTTAATATAAATTAGTTATTAAATAACCAATTAAACATAACCTAAAGTTTATATTAAATAATTAAGAATATAATCTATTCTAAATTATTTAATTATAAACTAAAGTTTATAGGCACTTAATATTACGTTCTAACACTCCCCCTAATATTAAGTGGGGAACCATATGCCAACATTACTTGTTTGTACAATAGGATTTACAAATCCATAAACCATTAGTGAAGGTTTAGGCTAGCATATCACTTTTAAAGGATTTATAACACCTTCATCATGCTCAAATTACCTTTTGGTATAAAAGGATTTGGAATCCATAAACCATAAGTTATGATTTAGGCTAAAGCATGATTTGTGAGACTACATCTCACAGTTTCTCATGGAAACATATCAAAACAACATCTCTAGGAGCCTTTTACAACACAATGAACACCTTTACAAATAGATTCAATACATTACACCATACACTATAAATTTAGAGTTATAAGTTTACAAAATATCATAAAGATCATTTTACAATGCTTTAAAAATGGAGCAAAAGTATAGAGGAGAAGGAGATCAACTGGTTGACCATTAGGAGGTGACATTTCCATGCACACTCCCCTCAATGACAACTCTAAAAGGAAAAGCATTGCACAAAACTTGTAGAATGTTATAAACACACAATGGATTTGTAAACATAATTGCAACTTGATCTTCATTGGGTAGTACTTTGGAGAGATTGTATCCCACAAAGAACATTCTCTCGGATAAAGTGCATATGAATATCTATATAATTTTTCCTTTGATGTTGAACTGGATTCTTAGCAATAAAAATTCAACTCTAGCTATCACATAGAAGATGAGTACTTCCTTTAGCTTCCATATGTATCTCTTCCAACAATTTGCTTCATCCACTTGGATTCTTTTGTTTTCCATTTCACTTCTATACTCTACCTCAAGTAGAATAAATGGACTATTGGTTACTTTTTACTACTCCAAGTAATGGCACCTACACCAAACTTGAACACATATCCAGTTGTAGACTTTCGATCTATCACATCACCAACATGGTCAGAATCACAATATCCATATAAATATGCATTGTTAGAAGAAATATAATGTAAACCAAAATTAATTGTGCCTTTAATATAACATAATATTATTTTGGATAACTTCCAATGATCCTGATATGGCTCTACATAAATCTTGAAGCAATCCCTACTGCATAATCAATGTCAAGTCTAGTAATAGTTAGATAAATCAAACTACCTACAAGTTTGCATGTATAAAGTAGGATTAATTTTTCACATGCAGGTTTAGGATCTAGTTTACATCCAACTTCTATAGGAATAACAACAAGTTTACAATCAATCATATTAAAAATTTTAAGAAAATTAGTGGCATATTGTGATTGAGATACAACAATAGAATTTTTATCTTGATATATAGCCATGCCTAAGAAATGATGCAATAATCCTAAATCAGTCATTTCAAAGTATTGTTTTAATTTAGCTTTAATTTTGAAAATCAAACTGTTAGAATTACTAGTAATAAGTAAATCATCAACATACAATACAATGAGAATAATATGATTTTCTTCAACTTTTACAAATAAATCATTATTAGAAGAACAATTAGAAAATCCAACTTCTTGAAAAAAATTGTTAATATTTGTATACCAATATCTAAGAGCTTGTTTTAAACCATATAAATATTTTTCAATTTACAAACATACATTTCTTTACCAAGTTCTTCAAAGCCTTTAGGTTGGGTCATATAGATTTCCTCTTTTAAGTCACCATTCATAAATGCATTCTTGACATCCATCTAATGGATTTCCCAACCATATTGAGAAAAGCTAAGGAAATCATCCTTACAATGCTCATTTTTGTAACTGGTGTAAAGGTTTCAACGTAGTCAATAAATGTTTTTGAGTAACCCCTGAGCTACTAACCTAGATTTGAATTTATCAACACTACCATCAACTTTATATTTGATTTTGTATAGCCATCTAGATCCGACTATACTTTGTTTTTTAGGAGGAGGACTAAATCCCAAGTTTGATTTTTAATTAAGGTAGTATATTCATATTTCATTGCATCTACCCATCTTTCATCAGAAGAAGCTTCTTCGAAAGATCATGGTTCAGGTTCATACATCGTCATCAAGGCATGATATATGTTGAGTTATAGTCATTTTTGAAGGTTTTCAGGATTAGAGTCTTGAATAATAGACTTAGCCCATCTAGGTATTTTGGATAGAGAGAAACAAGAACTAAATATTTTTCAACTACAAGTTCATTATTAACTTCATCATCACATATATCATTTTCACTGTTATTATCATTATTTTCAATTTCATTAGAATCATCATGAACAATAGAAACAAAAAAGATGAAGAAGAACAAAAAGGTTTTTCTAATATTTTAACATTCTTGTTTTCTATAACTTCTCATTTTGAAGGATCATAGATCCTAAGACCTTTAGTTTTACCTCCATAACCTACAAAGATACAAGGATAGGAGGTTTGATCAAGATTCTTCCTTTTTTGATTTAGAATGAAGATAGAAGTAGGGCTACCAAATATTCTCAGATGAGACACATTTGGTTTTTTATTTGACCACTTTTCTAGAGGAGTGGAGTTAACTAAGGCTTTAGTGGGTACTCTATTCAAAATGTGAACAACAATGTTCATTGCTTCAGCCTAGAGAAATTTAGGGACTTGTGTTAATGCAACATGGTTCTAGCCATTTCCAAAATGGTGTGGTTTTTCCTTTCTACAATCCCATTTTGTTGAGGGAATAGGAGTAGTTAGTTCTCTTTGAATACCACATTTGACAAAAAATGATTCAAATGCTTTATTGACATATTCTCCCCATTATCAGTCTAAGCCTCTTAATTTTATAACTAGAATTATTTTCAACTAAAGCTTTAAATTATTTAAATTTAGACAAGACATCATATTTATTTTTGATAAAATAAGACCAAATCATATGAGATAAATCATCAATAAACATGACAACATATAAATAACCATTAAGGGATGGAACTTCTAAGGGTCCTCGGACATCACTATGGACAAGTTCCAAAGGTTCAATAGAGTTTGCATCATGATGATTGTGGAAGGGGTTAGCAGATTGCTTACCACATGTAAGCACCCTTCACATGTTTCATGATTTTGGGAAATAGGTGGCAGACTAGATACTAGGTTCAATTGAGACATGTCGTACATGATCCTAAAGTTGACATGACCTAGTCTTTCATGCCACAATTACATGTCACTTCTTTGGGATGTCAAACAAGAAGTAGAGGGAAAGCCATTAAACACATAAAGACCATCTCTTTGTATGCCTTCAACTATAGTAACATCTTGTTCATTTTTAATAAACCATTTATCTTTCAACAAAGTTACACTATAGTTATTTTGAGTCAATTGAGAACAAGAAAGCAAATTCATTTTAAGTTTAGGAACTAACAAAACATTGTTAATAAAACCATTAAAGACTTTTGCTTTACCTTGTCCTTGAACGTCGAGGATGGAATGATCACCCAAATAGATATGATCATTACATTCTCTAAGGTTAGATAGGATATCAGATCTGAAATTCATGTGCCTAGAGGCACCACTATCCAATATCCACTCATTTTCTTTTGTAGTGAAAAAGGCAGCATACAAAGCAATTACATTAGATTTTTGACTATTTTTATGATTCTTGTTTTGGTTTTGATTTTGGTTTGATTTGTTTCCCTTTTGGTTTTTGAAATTTGACTTTTTTTGAATTTACAATCTTCTTTCTTATGGCCAAATTTTCCATAGTTATGACATTTACCATCAAAAATAACTCTTAAATTTCCTAGTTTATTATCTTTACTAGGAGATTTAATACTTGATTTTTTATTTTTGTTAAACCTAGAAGGTTTATTTTTCGATTTTTGAGAGAGAAGTGCCTGAGTGACATTATCTTTTGAATCAAAGTTTGTCATAAATTTCTCTTCCGAATCAAGAGAGCACTAAGGGTTTGCAAATCAGGGATGTCTTGTTTAGTTTGATACTTAGAATTTAGTATTGAAATGAAATTTCTAAACCTTTCATGTATATTCAACTGAATAATAAAGTAAAGTAATTTTTCATGAATTAAGTTACAATTACATCCATCCAATTGAGACTTAATATTTTTAATTTTAGCTAAAAAAATTATTACTTTTTCATCTCCCTTCATGGGAGTCATCATTAGTTCTAGAATCAATTTAATGATTTTTGATAACCGTGTACCTTCATGCATTGATTCCAGTTACATCCAAGCCTCACTCAAAATTTCTTGATTCCTGATATGAAGGAGAAAATCATCCTGCACACTTCACAAAATAATGTACATGGATTTATGCACCTTTTGTTGATATGCAACAACATTGTCCACAATGACTTGTCTTTCAGTCGGAGCCTTCTTTGTCCATTTATGACCATCTAGAGCTTATGAGCCATGAATTCCACCTTCAATCATATCTTCCAAATGTTATAATTGTTTCCATTCAACATCTGTGATTTATCAATAGTAAAGTGGTTAGATCCCATTTTTGCATAAATAAATTTTCAATAAATAAGAACAATGAAGTTTATAATAATCAAGGTTTAAAAAATCCCCCCTATCGTTGTTCAAGCCACGCAATCTAATTAGATGAATTCATGATGAAAAAGGACCTATCAAACCAATAGTCTACACATATGATATATTAGTTTGACAATAACAATAATTTATTGAAATGTGAGTGAATTTTTCATTTAGTTTTACATGCAAAAATGATGACGACTTAGTCGTGGTGTTGTAAAAGAAATCATTTCAATTGAAAAACAATTTATCTAATATGTACAATATTATTCAAAAATAAATTTCTCATTTAGAAAGGAAGCATAAGGTTAAATTAAATCTAAATATTTAATAAATGATAAAAAATACAAAAATTGTATACATAAAAAACAATTGTGGAGCTTTGCTACTATAGCTTGGCCGAGTTGGTCTTACCAACTTGGCGAGTTGAAATATTTATGCCACCAAGTTAATAATTTCCAACATTTAAAAACCACTTGCTAAAGTCTATGCCAACTCAGGTGATTTACATCTGAGCCTACGGACGAGCCGCTTTGATATATACCAATTTGGCGGGATTAACCTACACAAACCTCAATGTAATGCCGAGTCAAACTAACTTCTACATGCTATTTAAAAATCACACTCTTATGATTTCCAACAAAGTAGAGTAATGGTGTGGCCTAAGCCACATTAACCATGCATTCCTCCCCTATATTTTAAACCCTTCAATGCCTATTAACATGGAAAATGTGAGTTTAAATAATCCCAAACCCAAAATTTTGCACAGGGGGGGTGTAGAAATTCTATCCGTGTGGAACATTTTTGAGAGAGAAGAGAGAGGGAGCCTTAAGTAGAGAGGGAGGATAGGGTGGGCACGTGGCAATGGTATGATGAATCATGTGTGGGGGTGGAAGAGCCCACCAAGTGGAACCCAAAGAAATGTGGGGAGGAGAATGGGGCCACCCCATATTAGGTCTTAGATTTAAATGTTAAAAACATAGGCATTTTAGGGTTTATTATATAGTTTTAAAACTATATACTATTTAGTATTTTTTTATATATGAACCTTATTTTGTTTGTTATTTTAAAAAATATAGTTTTTAAACTATATAGGATATAGTATAGTTTAACTATAAACTATAATATATATGTTTTAAATCTTATATTTTTTAAAATTTAATGTAACCTAATTATTTTGGAGACATAAACAAGTTTATTTTTCGAATTCAAAGGGTAAGAGAATTTAACATGAAGTTTTACCAACAAGGGGACAAGAAATTTAACCCGACCAATGAAAAAATGAACACCCTATTCAAATGGAGTTTGTCTCCTCCCTTTTGACCTTCATTTTACTCTTGAATTTACCCCAAAATATTTCAACCTACACACATTTGAAACTATAGAAATATAGTGAAATATTTTACACAAATATTTAACCCTTACCTCTATTTTGTAGGTCCTAGTAATTCTTTCACATGAGATTTCACATGTTAAGTAAAATTTTTGAAGACTTTTCCACTTGTGCACACTCTTTGTAAAAACTATGTCCCTCGAAGGGGGAGGGGGTATATATTAAATTTTTCCAATGAATTAACCACCCAACCACCCCAACCAACACACCCGATAGGTTAATTAAATTAGGATTAAAGTACACACTCTGATACCATGTTAGGAAGATGATTATAAATTACATTAACCATATTAAATTAATATCAACCAAACATTAATGTGAATGCATAATAAATAAACAATAAAGTAAAAACAATGTACACAAGATTTACGTGGAAAACCCTCGAGGGGGAAAACCCAAAGAAAATGAGAATTTTTCCATTCATGAGAAACATTACATCATCTAGTAAATCTCCTTTACCTCATTTCTCTCAAATCCATTCACCTGAGGTTAAAAATAATATGATCCATGACCATATTTAAATGACCCCACGGGTCATGAACATATTAAGTGACAAGGTATGATTAAATTATACCCTGATTTAATATAAATTAGTTACTAAATAACCAATTAAACATAACATAAAGTTTATATTAAATAATTAAGAATATAATCTATTCTAAATTATTTAAGTATAAACTAAATTTTATAACAGCACGCTACAATGCACATGCTTCACCCTTAAGGTTCACTTCCCTTTCCTAGTATCCACACTTCACTTTACAATCACTCCACATTTCACTTGTCCACTTGGCACGCTATCTCCAACCTTATTTTCTACGGGATCATAAGGTACACATATTTTATCTATTTTATGTTATCAAGTATTCACTAAACAACATAATTTGGGGGGAAATGCAGACACAAAATTGCACTTGGGTACATTTATAGGTCTAAAAGCATACTAATGTATATATGATTCATAAGCAAGAAAACTAGAGGTTGACAACTATATTTGGCCTCTTTTCTTGGTTTCTTTATTTTTATTTGGTCTTACACACCATATAGCTCGACGGAACTTGATTGATTTTTACTTTATGGCCTTGGACACTAGCGCCTAGTTAGGACATTAGAGCTAGGTGTCCTATCCATATTGGGTGCTCCTAGCCCTTTCCTACCTTTACTCACTCTTTTTGGGTCTCTTTTATCTTTTGGGAATCTTTGTCATGTATAGGTTAGCCTTCTAGTTGTCAATTATGAAACTAAAAAAAGGGAATCATATATATACTTAGTTACTTCTCAAAAATAAGGACCAAGCACTAAGCATTACTACCATCACCTAAGCTTGCATTCCAAAGGCACTAAAACAATTCAAAGGAATCCATATAACATCCATACAAGGGACAAGGGTGATCACTTCGCATACACCGTATAGGAGGAGAAGTATATTCCATTCCTCCACACAAATTATACATTGCTACATTCTAGATCTAGCCCATTATAATTTGTAAAACTTGCACACGGGCATCATTTCTACACACACATAATAACTACATGGGGTCTAAGATGTAGTGCATCACTCGACATTAAATTCAATCTTTTAGATACCGCCAACATTAGTTTAACTCAAAATTATGCATCTTTTTATAATATTTGATGTGGTTTGTGGACATATGCAGGTAGTCATTATGATTTGTAGGTTATAGGTGCCTCGACAATTAAAAAATGATGATCAAGAAATAAACACGAATCAACAAAGTGAAGCCCTTGTGATGAATATAATCAATTAAACATAACATAAAGTTTATATTAAATAATTAAGAATATAATCGATTCTAAATTATTTAATTATAAACTAAAGTTTATAGTCACTTAATATTACGTTATGACACAAGCTACAACAACATGCTATGATGTACATGATTCAACCCTAAGGTTCACTTCCCTTTCCTAAGTATATCTCCAACACTATTTTCTACGAGATTATAAGTTACGCATATTTTATGTTATCAAGTATTCACTCAACAACATAAAGTGGGGAAAATGTAGACACAAAATTGCACACTTGGGTACATTTCTAGGTCCAAAAGCATACTAATGTATTTATGATTCCTAAGAAAGAAAAATAGAGGTCAAAACTATATTTTACATCTTTTCTTGGTTTCTTTCTTTTTATTTTGTCTTACACATCGTATAGCTTTGACGGAACTTGATTTATTTTTCCTTTATGGCCTTGGACATTTGCACTAAGTTAGGAAATTACAGCTCAAGTGTTCCTATCCATATTGGGTGCTCCTGATCCTTTCCTACCTTTACTCACTCTTTTTGGGTCTATTTTATCTTTTGGGCATCTTTTTCACTTATGGGTCAGCCTTCTGGTTGTCAATTACAAAACTAAAAAAGGGAACCATATATATACTTAGTTACTTCTCAAAACTAAGGACCAAGCACTAAGCATTACTACCATCACCTAATCTTGTGTTCCAAAGGCATTCAAACAATTCAAAGGAATCCATATAACATCCATACAAGGGATAAGGGTTGCATCACTTTTGCATACACTGTATAGGAGGGGAAGTCTATTCCATTCCATCCACATATATTATACATTGCTACATTCTAGATATAGCCGCTATAATTTGTGCAACTTGCACAAGGGCATCATTTCTACACACACACAAGAAC
Source organism: Taxus wallichiana var. yunnanensis (assembly GCA_018340775.1). Lineage (NCBI taxonomy): Eukaryota > Viridiplantae > Streptophyta > Pinopsida > Cupressales > Taxaceae > Taxus > Taxus wallichiana. The sequence goes on from CM031240.1 coordinate 276,736,504, forward strand.
TACATGGGGTCTGAGATGTATCGCATCACTCGACAAAGAAGCTCACTCTTCAGAGACTTCGGGGTCAGTTTGAATCCACATTATGCATCATTTTTATTATATTTGATGTGGTTTGTGGACATGTGTAGGTATTCATTATTATTTCAAGTTATAGGTACCCTCAAAGAATCAAAAAGTGAATATCAAGAAATAAACATGAATCAATAGTGAAGCCTCTTGTGACACAAAATACAATCAATTAAACATAACATAAATTTTATATTAAATAATTAAGAATATAATCTATTCTAAATTATTTAATTATAAACTAAAGTTTACATACACTTAATATTATGTTATAACACAAGCTACAACAACACGCTACGATGCACATGCTTCACCCTTAAGGTTCAATTCCCTTTCTTAGTATCCACACTTCACTTTACAACTCGATCTATGTTTCACTTGTCCACTCGATATGCTATCTCCAACACTATTTTCTATGGGATTATAAGGTACACATATTTTATCTATTTTATGTTATCGAGTTTTCACTCAACAAAATAGAGTGGGGGAAAATGTAGACACAAAATTATGCACTTGGGTACATTTCTAGGTACAAAAGCATACTAATGTATATATGATTGCAAGCAAGGAAAGTAAAGGTTGAAAACTATATTTGGTGTCTTTTATTGGTTTCTTTCTTTTTATTTGGTCTTACACACCATATAGCTCGATAAAACTTGATGGATTTATTCTTTATGGCCTTGGACATTGGCGCTCATTTAGGACATTAGAGATTAGGCATTCCTATCCATATTGGGTGCTCCCGACCCTTTCGCTACCTTTACTCACTTATTTTGGGTCTATTTTATCTTTTGGGAATAGTTTTCACTTATGGGTTAGCCTTCTAGTTGTAAGTTACGAAACTAAAAAAGGGAATCATATATATACTTAGTTACTTCTCAAAAATAAGGACCAAGCATTAAGAATTACTACCATAACCTAATCTTGCATTCCAAAGGCACTAAAACAATTCAAAGGCATACATATAACATCCATACAAGGGACAAGGGTTTCATCACTTTTGCATACAATGTATAGGAGGGGAAGTCTATTCTATTCCATCCACACATATTAGACATTACTACATTCTAGATATAGCCCGCTATAATTTAATAAACTTGCACAAGGGAATCATTTCTACACACACACAAGAACTACATGGGGTCTAAGATGTAGTGCATCACTCAACAGTAAGTTCACTCCTTGGGAGACCGCCTGTGGTCAGTTTGACTCCATATTATGCATATTTTTATTAGATTTGATGTGGTTTGTGGACATGTGCAGTAGTCATTATGATTTGCGCAGGTTATGGATACTCTCGCAATAAAAAAGTGAATATCAAGAAATAAACATGAATCAATAGTGAAGCTCTTATGACACAGAAGAAATTAGTTCCTGAGAATTTTCATGGCCACCAACATGCAGATCTGGTCATTAGCACTTAGGCACTTGCGTCGACACTAAAATTTTCCTCCGTAATTTCTATTTCATTAATGTATGTATTAGGAATAGGATGTTGTTAAGTATAATTAGTAGTAGCGTCTGATAGAAGATAACGGCGCCGTCAGTACGGTGCTGCCAATAATGTGGAGTACGGTAACAGTCAAAGTACAATAGGAATGTTGTAAAAAGTAAATATTTGTCATAAGTGGTCCGGTAATGTTAAAATGTCAAAGTTTGGGTAATTAGAGAAGTAGGGTCTACGTGATTAGGAATTAGAAATATTATATTGGTAATAAGGACAAGGAGTGAGGTCATAAATATTTTGTGTATTTTATTTGTAAAAAATCTAAAAATGTCGAACCCATGTAAAATGATAAGGTTTATCTTATCTTAGAAGATAAGCTTACATGTACAGATAAGAGTTAAGGTATGGAATATGATTTGTCAGAGTGGATTTCTTATCCTATCTTAGAGATAAGATGGATAAGCCTAGAAGTTCTATAAATAGATAGGCTACCCCCCTCATTTAGCATAGAAGGAAGTAGTGAGAAATATTATAGGAAGTGTGCGAAGGAAGCCATCAGTTTAAAGGTGTGTTGAAGAAGCCATTAAGAGGTGTAATTGTAAAGTTTCTCCCATAGTCTTGGTGAAAGTCAAGTGAAGTTAATAACACTTGAAGTACCTCATGGGTGAGATTGTAACAATTTCATGTTAATATTATAATTTACTTTGATATTTCAGATTTGTCATCATTTTTTCTTATCATAGTCGATGGTATTTTTGTGTTATGTTGTTGTTTTGTTTCCGATTACATCCACCAAACTAAAGGTCAGGCATTAGTAAATAATCATAGCACGAGGATTTCCCGGTGAAGAATTATCATAGTGTCGGATTGGTGATGACATTTTGGTTCCGTTGCCCCTCGTTGGTGGATTTTCCGAGAGATATTCCCACTTAGTCAAAAATCAATTAGAGGGTAACCTTGTTTTTACTGTGCATAGTAGTTACCATGGTAAAGTCATTTTTGCCATGAATAGTAGTTACCATGGTAAAGTCATTTTTGCTGGAATAGTATTTACCGCAAAGAAAGTCACTTTTACCGTGAATAGTATTTACCGCAAAGAACTTCACTTTTACCATGAATAGTATTTACCGCAAAGAACTTCACTTTTTATCGTGAATAGTGTTTACCACAGTAAAGTCAGTTTTTACCGCAGTAAGTCAAGTTTTACCATAGTTTACCGTGGTCATTTCTATTTTACTGTAGAAAGGTGTAAAGTCACTTTCTAGTATAGTGATTCCAATTATTTGTACACATAAGTCTTGTTGATTGTACTTGTGAGTTGGTATTTCACGGTGGTTACTTTTGAAAATGGGAAAGATTCCTGTTTTTTCAGCTCAATCTAATGAAGATGCTTCTTCTTTCATTCAAGAGTTTAAGTGATCTTGTATTTGTAATGGCCTTATAAGAAGGGAACAATGGACTGAATTTTTTCCTACCTTTTTGGATGGTTCAGCACTTAGGTGGTTTGAAACACTAGGTGATAATGTGAAAAATTCATGGGATTTATTAATTGAAAGTTTTCTTGAAGAATTTGGTGAACAACGAAATATGCCAGATCTCATGATCGAGATCACAAAGCTATCCCAAGGAGAGAAGGAGAAGATAAGGGATTATCATGCTCGTGTTCTAGAGCTAAGGAGGAAGCTCGATGCCCAAATCCGAAGGAAGGACTAGCGGATGGGTTGATGAATGGCATGGATAATCTCCTCCTGTAAGCACTTCATTCTTGGGATGAAGCCGAGAGATCGACAACGAGTGAAGTATGACCACCCAAATACCATTGAACAAGCAAAGGAGATTGCAAGAAGGAAAGAAGAAAGCATGGAAGAGGAGCCCAAAGAAATTGTTGCTAAAGTAGAGCCTACACCAAAGCACCTTTGGTCCGTAATCCACAACCACCCCGGTGAGCACAAATATTTCTCCTAGTACATCTACCGAGTATGAAGATCTCGCTCAAAAAGATGGGTCAGCTTAACTATTAATCTTCTTCAAGGAAAGAAATTTAGTTCTCAGGAGGAGATAGAGGTCCAAAAGAAATATTTCGAAGTTGTTTGTTATGGTTGTTATAAAAAGGGTCATTATAAGTATAATTGTCCGGATAGAGCTTCTACATCCGGTAAAGGAGATAATGATAAAGGAAAAGCACCTATGAATTCTTTTGATGTAGTAGATAAGAGCGAAACAATGAAGTAGATGTGTTTGTAATAAAAAGAAAGAAAGAAAAAGATAATCAAGATGGAAATGATCCTAAGAAGATGAAAGAAGAAACTAGTAAGAAACATAGGAGAAGAAAGTTGAGTGTGCAGGATTTTCGATTTCACAGGGCAAGGACCATACTCCATCTTGGAAGATCTGTCCAAAAAGCTGTAAATATTATATATGGTCAACTCTTGGCTATGTCTTCGAGAAGAGGCGGGAGTGCATGAGGTGGACTCAATGCTCGAAGAAGGAAGGAGGTTGAGGTCCCTATTTTGGGAGGCAGAGGTAGATCCCTATGCTCCACAAGCCGAGGTATTATGTAATGGTATTTCAATTCATGATGTCTTAGTTGATGGAGGTGCGATTAATGTAATGACCGAGTCTCGTAATGAATATGTTGGGTTTAAAATTGATCGCCCTTCAACACTTATGTTAAGGTCATTAAATAAAGGAAAAACTAAACCGAAGGTGTAGTTTCAAATGTGGCAATATCTCGTTATGGGTGTGGTATGTGTGGTAGACTTTCAGTGATGAAAATGGCATGTTGCATACCAATTTGCTTGGGAAGACCATGGCTAAGGAGAGTTCATGCAAGAAACTACCTGGAATGAAGGTTTCATGACACTTGGACGTGGTAGAGGGTGAAGATAAATGTGATCCCTCGACATCATAAGGTAGAACCCGTGGATTCAAGTGATGAAACCGATGATTGGACATCCTCGATTACTCTAGTACCAGTGAAGTGGACACTCGAAGATGAAGAAAGCGAGGTGGATGTTTCAAAGAATGGATATCCTTCCGCCACACCAACTCATGACCCCATAAAATTATCTCAAGAAGAATTTGATGACCGTCTCCAACAAATAAAGATAATTTGGGTAGAACATTATATTGAGTGGTAGATGGTGCTAAGCCCATAAAACAAATGCCATATAGAATGAATCCTAATTTTTCCAAGACTCGTAAAAAAGAAATAGATAAGTTGCTTGATGCGGCAGATTCATATTTGTCAGTGGAGAATTCAAAATGGGTTTCTCCCATTGTGATCTCAATAAAAAGAATGGGAAGCTACGCATTTGTGTTTATTACAGAAGCTCAATAAGGCAACAAAGAAGGATCATTACCCTCTTCCATTTTCAGATCGATCTTGGACGAAGTAGGTGCCAGAGTGTTATAGTTTTGTTGATAGATATAGCGGCTACAACCAAGTTCGTATAGCGAGAGAAAGATCACCAAGACCACGTTCACCACTCCTTGGGGAACGTTTGCTTATAAAGTTATGCCTTTTTGGTTGTGTAATGCTCCAAAGAACATTCCAGCGTTTGATGAATAGGGTGTTTGAACCCTACATTGGGACCTTCATCAGAGTATTTCTGGATGATTTTTGCATCTATGGGAGCAAGTTGGACCACCTGCACCAAATGGAGATAGCATTTCAAAGGTTAGATGAAGCACAAGCCTCACTAAACCCTACAAAGTGTGTCTTTGGATGTTCTAAAGGTGTTTTGTTAGGGCATGTTGTATCTAGAGATGGTATTGGTATTGATCCTGATAAAGTTTCAAAAATCAAAGATTTACCATTTCCTCTTAATAGAAGTAAGTTGAGATCATTTTTAGGCCATGTGGGTTACTATAGAAGGTTCATCAAGAATTTCTCAAAGATTGATGACCACTAACCCGCTTCTTGAAGAAGGATGTTACTTATGAACCAGAAATAAGGCGCATGAAGCTTTTGGACAATCAAGGAAGCCCTGGTTTCTTCATCCATTTTGAAGAATCCAGATTGGAGCAAGCCATTCATTGTGTACATTGATGCCTCAGATGCAGCACTAGGAAGTACTTTGAGCCAAAAGGATGAAAATGGGAATGAACATCCAATTTACTTTGGGAGCAAACAAATGAGCAAATCTTGAGGTAAATTATCATGAATGAAAAAGAGGCTCGCTATCATTTTTGCTATAAAGAAGTTTAGAAATTACTTGCTAGGGCAAAAATTTCTAGTTGTAAAAGATAATCAAAGCTCTAAAATATATTGTAAATAAGCCTAACTCATCGGGGAGGATAGCAAGATGGATAATTTTGCTACAAGAGTTTGAATTCGATATTATAGATAGGCCAGGAAAGAAGCATGTCAATGCAGATGCACTCTCTCAAGCCTATGATGGTTTAGGATCATCTTGTGATGATGATGATTTCCCAATGTAGCATTGTTATCCTCGACACAATCCCTAGTGAATACATAGATATTTGGAATTATCGAATGAATTCAAGTTTCTGATGGTGCCAATGCAAAGACTAAGAGAAAGATTACTCAAGCGATCGTCAATATTCTATCTCGTATGGAGTATTATTTCAAATAGGACTCGATGGACAAGATCAAGAGGGCGTTGGACGTGATCAAGGAAGGAATCGCTAGAAGAATTCCACAATGGTACATGTGGAGGGCACTTCTCTGACAACTTACAAGCAAGAAGGATCTTGGATGCGAGTTATCACCGGCCCACTCTTTTTAAAGATTGTTATAATTATTATAAGACATGTGATATTTGTTAAACACATGGTAACCGTAAGACTTCATCACTCCATTATGTCCTATTCTTCCCTGGTCCCTTTGAAAAGTGGGGAATAGACATCAGAGGTCCACTTCCAACTACATCACGCCAAAATAAGTATATTGTAGTTGCCACAAATTATTTAACCAAGTGGGTTTAAGCTAGGCCATCAAAACAAACTTCCATGGATGAAGTGGCAAGGTTCATGTATGAATGCATTGTCACCAGATTTGGTTGCCCATTAGAAATTGTAACAGATCAAGGAAGCCACTTCATTAATGAGGTGGTAGAAGCCCTAGTCAATAAGTTTTCTATTAAGCATAGGAAGGTAACAACATACAAGCCAAACACAAATGGACAGGTGGAACGAACAAATTTTGTGTTGTGTCAAATTCTAGCAAAAGATGCAGCCTTGCAGGTACATAAATGGGATAAAAGGATTCATGCAGCATTGTGGGCATATAGGGCAACATCAAAGTCAGCAACAGGATACTCCCCATTTCAGTTGGCCTATGGCATTGATCCAGTTCTTCCTATTGAGTTTGATATTCCCACTGTGAGAGTTATGAAAAATGAAAGGATGGATGAAAGTGATTCAGTAAAAGAAAGGTTGGTACATCTTCATTCTTCGCTGGAGGAAATGAGAGAAATAGCAAAGGATACAAGCCATAAGAAGAAAATGAAGCAGAAGGAGTACTTTGATCAAAAGATCCGGTGGTCTCCATTTCATGTGAATGACTTGGTTCTAGTATATGATTCTAGATACAAAAAAATAAGAAAAAGAAAATTTCTTCCAAAATGGATGGGGCCCTACAAAATAGCAGTTGTGCATGAAAATGGTACATACCGACTGGAGGAATTGGATGGCACTCCCATTATGAAATGGGTCAACCACGACAAGTTGAAGATTTTCCAAGCACCAGAATAGTCTACTCCAAGGACGGAGTAGAAGCTAGGAAGGGGAAGATGTCGACATTAAAATTTTCCTCCGTAATTTCTATTTCATTAATGTATGTATTAGGAATAGGATGTTGTTAAGTATAATTAGTAGTAGCGTCGATAGAAGGTAAAGCGCGCACAAGTCGATGCATCGCCAATAATGTGGAGTACAAAGAAAAGTCAAAGTACAATAGGAATGTTGTAAAAAGTAAATATTTGTCGTAAGTAGTCCGGTAATGTTAAAATGTCAAAGTTTGGGTAATTAGAGAAGTAGGGTCTACGTGATTAGGAATTAGAAATATTATATTGGTAATAAGGACAAGGAGTGAGGTCATAAATATTTTGTGTATTTTATTTGTAAAAATATCTAAAAATATCGAACCCATGTAAAATGATAAGGTTTATCTTATCTTAGAAGATAAGCTTACATGTATGAGATAAGAGTTAAGGTATGGAATATGATTTGTCGAGTGGATTTCTTATCCTATCTTAGAGATAATATGGATAAGCACGGAAGTTCTATAAATAGAGAGGCTACCCCCTCATTAAGCATAGAAGGAAGTAGTGAGAAATATTGTAGGAAGTGTGCGAAGGAAGCCATCAGTTTAAAGGTGTGTTGAAGAAGCCATTAAGAGGTGTAATTGTAAAGTTTCTCCCATAGTCTTGGTGAAAGTCAAGTGAAGTCAATAACACTTGAAGTACCTCATGGGTGAGATTGTAACAATTTCATGTTAATATTATAATTTACTTTGATATTTCAGATTTGTCATCATTCCGTCTTATCATAGTCGATGGTATTTTTGTGTTATGTTGTTGTTTTGTTTCCAGATTACATCCACCAAACTAAAGGTTGTGCATTAGTAAATAATCATAGCACGAGGAGTTCCGGTGAAGAATTATCATAGTGCCGGATTGGTGATGACAAGCACCTCTACCCTCTAGTGGGCGCCCCTATCCTGCGTTGTCTTGAAGTTCCAAAATTTACAGTGAGCATTAAAAATGATGTTTCCGTCTTGTTCAACATTTTTACCGCCCAAACCAACTCCCGTCTATTTTGGAATCAACTAAGCCCTCCTATCTCTCATTTTTACTTAAGGTTTTATATTGCATGTGCTTACGTGCTTGTGTCATTATTGTATTTTAGCATTCATACATTATTTATCACAATAGTTACTCTAAAATACTAATTTAATTTAATTTATATTAAATAAAATTATTTCTAGGATCTTGTAGGTATGGTGGACAAGATTGAAGTGGGTTTGGTACATTCTTCGTTGTGATACTTGGTTGAATGGTAGTCTTGGCATTGACAAGATTGGAAGATTTAGATGATTCGGGCTTAATGCCTTGGTCATAGAAACACTAGGAGATGAGGGTATAAGTGGGATATTGATCCATAGGGATCTAGAAAAACACACCAATTCATCAGTTCCATCAGCACCAAGAAGATGAAACAAGAAAAATGAATAAAATGAGGTAAACAGAGGTTCTGGAAGGAACTACCACCCTACAAGGGCGGTAATCTTGAAATTGCCACCCCACCGGGGTGGCAGTCTTGAGACCACCGGTCTGCTCAGGGCAGCGGTCCTATCACTTTAGAAGAAAAGAAGAATGGAACATGAATGGACATGAATTTGAAGCACCCAACCATGTCTTTTCCCTTCCATGCCCTTTCACATCCTCCAATGCATGGGAGGACATGGGAAGGCCTATAAATGCATGAAAGGAGCAAGAGAATAGGAATTCAAAAATCTAGAGAGATCAAGAAGTAGATTTTAATGAGAGCAATGAGAAAGATCTTCAGTGTTGGAATGGAATTATAGGAGCAAGGTGTAGAAACAGAGAGCAAGCAAGTAATTGGAGAGAAGGTTTACATTGTTTCGTCTTTTCATACTTATTGTAATATGTAATTGTCTACATTATACCAATAAAAGTGGGAAGAAAGAGTAGTTTTGCTTCCCGATGGCTTTCCTCCATTGGAGGTTTCAAGGATAAAATTGTTGGTGTTGAAGTTTGAATTCTTTCCTACTTTGAAATTTCCTTTCGATAGCACTAGATAATCAATCATGGAGTTCTAATCTTTCAAGAAAATCTATCATTTTCCAAATTTGAAAGTAGGACAACATAGTTGTTTGATTCGTAGAGTTCTAAAGTAAAATTTTATGGATCATTTTAGTATCATAACCGATTATATATCTAAGATTGTGGTATTCAAATATTTGTTGTGATTTTATATGACAAGTGTGACAAGGTCCAAAGGTGAAGAATTTTTACCTTATGAGCCAGATATTTCTATGAAGAAGTGGAAACAGAGAGTTCAAGCTCAAATGGAGGAAGAGAACTTGGTCCATAGAGTCGAGATGCTAGAGACCATAATGGATAGATTACAAAGAAAATAAAAAGAGCTTTCAGATCTACAAAAGACAAACTTGATTAAGAAATATTCCATGGACTCGGTGGTTCAAGCACTAGCAAAAAAATTCAGAGATCGTAAAGAGCTATGAAGAGACACCAATTATAAGTGATAAGGTAGAATCTGCACATACACCTTTTAAAGTTGAAACGAAAGTGGAAATAAAGAATTTTGAAGAACAAGTAGATGTAGAATTATTGGATAAATGGCTAAAACAGTTGGAAGTCTACTTTAGTCTGCATAATGTCACTGAGGCACAAAGGATCACTTTTTCACGTCTCAAAATGGAAGGTCATGCTATGGTTTTGTGGGAAACCCATCTAGCCACTTGTAAGAAGAAAAATGTCCTATTGTTAGTACTTGGAAAGGTTTTAAAGAATTGATTAGAGCTAACTTCTATCCTATTGGCCATAAGACTGACATGATGATTAAGTGGCAGTACTTTAGACAGGGCGGCGGTCAAAACGTGCAAGACTACACTATGGAATTTCAAAGACAAGCCATGTTGCTTAATATGGACTTGGAGGATGAGGAAATTCTGACCAAGTATTTGGGAGGACTTCACACTCACCTTCGGAGGAAGTTAATCTCCACGAAGCCAAGGATCTTAATGAAGATTGTATACAAGCATACTACATTGATGATGAGAAGAAGCAAGGAGAAATAGAACCAAAGGGAGACCAGTCAACATAACAACATGATAAAGAATAAGGGAAGACAAGTAGCAGAGGTAAATGGAAAGGTAAACATGTCGCTACTACTTTGCATACTTGTAAAGATCCTAAGAATTTTTGTAAGAATTGTGATGTAAATGGACATACTGACACCACATGTTGGAAGTTACATCCGAAATTGCACCCAAAGCACCAAACCAAGGATTCCAATAAATCCATGGCCATTGTGAAGACAGAAAGAGAGGTGGAGATTGAGGATGATTCAGATGTAGATGAGAGGTTGGGATGCATGGCCACTAACATGTATGGGGAAGTAGAAGAAGAAGAGATGAGTAAGCTATTTCAAATCAGAATCCAAATCAAGAAGACTAAGGAAACACATTAATAGATTTTGGTTCTCAGTAAAATTTTATTTCTAATACGGCTATAGAACAACTTAGTCTAGATAATTACGTGCATCAACATCCATACCCACTGGGATGGATGAAGAAGGGTGTAGAAATACAAGTTACAAAGAAGTGTAAGTTTCAGTTTGGGATAAATACCCATTACATAGATGTATTAGAGGTTGATATTATTCCACTTGATGCATTTGACGTTGTCTTCGTAAGTCCTTACTTGTATTCCAGGGATGTTGTGTTCACAAGGAGGGAGAACCGACAGATGGGTCAAGGACGGAGTCAATTTTAACATCAGGGCACACTAGAGAAAATCAAAGAAGGCTATGGTAAGTGTCAACCAAGCACAAAGACTTATTCAGAAAATCATCGTTTTGTTTTCTTTCATTGGAAGAAAAATAAAATGGGCATGAGAGAAAAAATATTTTTGACTAAAGGATGTAGAATTTGGATAACACTTGTCAGTTTTTTTAGAAGAAGCCACCACAAGAATTGCTCATTCAAGGAGAAAAACAAAATTCCATTATGCGATCCACCGTATCTACCTACGGATTCACTGGACCTGACCGTGGGGTAGTAAGAAGAAGAGGAGATAAAAGGAATGGTTGTGACTATAACAGCAACGTACTTGGAGAGGATTCAACCAATCCATCTCAAGAGACAAAGATAGGAAAATATTAAACCACTATAGTATGGGACATTTTCCATACTTGAGCAAGTTGAGAAGAAAGCTTCAACCCATATTTAAAGCAGATGCATGCGATAGAAAGTTGTAAGAGCTTGCATCCACTAACACCATCTATGCATGACAAAGAAGGAAAGATACATAAGTTACCTTCTAAAGAGGATTGTACTTGAGGTAACTCGAAGGAGGATGTAGCACTGGAGAAACAAACCAGAGATCCATAGGAGTCTTGGCAGGTTGGATGAGAGAAGACACCAAGGAAAACCCAGTGGTACTCGAATGAGCATGAGAGGGAGTTGATTCCTCTACCACTCCCCCACTAAGATTTTGTGGGACAAAAATCCTCCTAAGTAGGGGAGGTATGATCCATATGGATCCATAAAAACACACCACTTCATCAGTTCCATCAACACCAAGAAGAAGAAACAAGAAAAATGAATAAAATGAGGTAAACAGAGGTTCTGGAAGGAACCACCGCTCTGTGCAAAGTGGCATTTTAGAAGCACCGGCCTACAAGGGTGGAAATCCTAAAATTTCTGCCCAACCAAGGTGGTGGTCCTGAGATTGCTAGTCTACTCAAGGCGGCAGTCCTGTCACTTTAGAACAGAAAAGAAGAATGGAACATGAATGGACATGAATTTGAAGCACCCAATTGTGTCTCTTCCCTTCCATGCCCTTTCACATCCTCCAATGCATGGGAGGACATGGGAAGGCCTATAAATGCATGAAAGGAGCAAGAGAATAGGAATTTGAAGATCCAGAGAGATCGAGAAGTAGAGTTTAATGAGAGCAGTGAGAAAGATCTTCAGTGTTGGAATGGAATTATAGGAGCAAGGTGTAGAAATAGAGCAAGCAAGTAATTGGAGAGAAGGTTTACATTGTTGCTTCTTTTCATACTTATTGTAATATGTAATTGTCTATATTAGACCAATAAAAGTGGGAAGAAAGATCAGTTGCCCTTCCCGACTGGTTTTCCTCCATTGGAGGTTTCCAGGATAAAATTGTTAGTGTTGAAGTTTGAATTCTTTCCTACTCTACAATTTCCTTTCTATAGCACTAGATAATCAGTCACGAAGCTCTATTTTTTCAAGAAAATCTGTCATTTTCCAAAGTTGAAAGTAGGAAAACATATTTGTGTGATTCGTAGAGTTCCAAAGTAGAAGTTTACTTAATCATTTTTGCTCTAATTTTTCAAGAAAATTTTTCATTTTCCAAAGTTGAAAGTAGGATAGCATAGTTGTTGAGTCGTAGAGTTCCAAAGTAGAATTTTATGGATCAAATATCTTTGACATTACTGATAGTATGATGAGAGTTGATAGTGTTGGATTTGGGATGGTGGTAGGTGGGTGATGATTTAGGAAAGGATGTTTAAAAATATAATTTTTAATTGGGAGGTGTGTTCAGATTGTCAATTTACAAGTCACCTTGGTCAATGAGATCCTGAAGGATGTTTCTAAATGAACAACACCTTTTAATGTCATGGCCTCATAATTGATGGTATTTATAGTAATCATTGTCTCTATACCATGAGGGTTTAGATGTGGATATGTCAATAGGGAAGATGGGAGGGAGTTTAATCATGCAAGCCACTATAAGTTTATCAAATACAATGCTATAAGACTCCCTATAGGTGTGTAGTTATGTTTAGGTTGAGTTCATTAAAAGTTTTAATGATATTTAAATGCATATTTTACAACAACCATGTTTTGCAAACCTTTAGATTTATCATTGCTAGAAGAAGTTTTAAAGGAAGACTCGTGTTTGAGTTTCTTAGACCTGAGTTTAACCTTACTACCTTTAAGAGCTCAAAGATATAATTTTCAAGACATGGTAAAGGATATTTTGAATTTATGAAAAGGATTGGATCTAGAGTGTTGATGATATGTGCTTAGCGTAGGATCGAAAAAATAACTCCTTTAAATCTTTTTGTGGAAGATAGATGGATAATTGATTGATAATCCTTCGTCATCTGGTGAAAAAATATGCAATAGAATCATCTTCAAATTGTTTAATAGTGTAGAGATCAGTGATGGAGATCTTACGAGTAATGTTGATGGAATTTTTTTCTAAAAATAACTACATGAGTTATACGAAAGAGAAGAGGGAATATTGCAGGATGTTAGTGTACCAATAAAGGGAGGGCCTGCTAATGACATGGCAAATGTCCTCAACATGAGATCTTGGTCATGGGAGATGAGATAACACGAATGACAAAAGGCCCTAATGTGCTTTCGTGGTTCTTCCTTACTATATAATTTAATGAACTTCAGGAGTTCCTAGTGTGGGGGATAGGCTTTTAAAGGTACTGATGGATGTATGGGTTTGTTTCAAATTTTTTCCTATGACACGATGACCATAGGACCCATAGTGGGGGATTTAAGGCTTGTAATCCTATTCATTAGTGCTTGCATAGGATTGTTTTGAGACAATTGTTGGTGATTGAAGTTGAAGAGCTAGGTTGGTTATAGATATGTGGGTTGGACAACTACTAGGGTGGAGTCTAGTGTTGAAAAGGATGGAGGTTCCCTTGCATGTTATGAGTTTATTGACAGATCAATGTCAATTAAGAGGATTGAACATATTGATAAGGAGGAGGAATAAATGTGTAAATGAAAGGTTGTGTCAAATTTGGTACATATTGAGAAGAAAGAGTGTTATATTGTAAGATAGACACAATAGATGTTGGTTGTGAAAGTGGATGGGTAGTGACAATGACACTCGTATTGATGAGTGGCATGGATGTGGGTGTGTACATGATTAACTAAAATTGGGGATTTGAGCTAGTTAATCTAAATAGGAACATATATAAATAATAGCTAACAAACAAGGAGAAATGACCCAAGCAAATAAGTAAATGAAAATGTGAAACCCTAATTAACAAGTAGGGTTAGGAAGAGCTTAGCTGATTCAAAGAGCTTATTGGACTATGTTACGAGATGGCCGTAGAAATAGGATGAGGTAATGTTTGTGCTAAGGTCCAGAAAAGCACAAATTTGGGAAATTTGAGTGGACTATGGTTCCTAGATAACTACGGGGGCAATTGTGGGTGTCGTTGTCCGAGATATGGGCACCTTGGTCTATGAAAAAAGCTCTATAATATTCCTCCAAGGTGTCACTTGATGTTTTCCTGCCTTCACTTCCATGTTGTGCTAGCTTTGTTGGATTGCATAGTATGTCGCTAGAAATTTGAAATGAAAATGAAACTCGCAAAACCTGAAAATGAGCATCAAACCCCTAAAAAGAGAAATATGCATATAAAGGGGTTGGACTATCCTTAGCTACCACAATGGTGGACTTACTAACTAAGTGTTGCACTACATCTTAGACCTGATGTAGTTTTATGTTCTTATGTGTGCAATCATGCCCTAGGTTCTCTTGTGCTAGTCGTACTTTGTGAAAGTAGCGAGCAATAACTATGTGTAGAAATGTAATAGAATGGTGGATGGAATAAAATAAACTTCCCTCCTATGTAGTGTGATGCAAATGAACCAACCTTGTACCTTGTGATGGAGCTAGATGGATGCAAATGGAGCCTTTGATGGATGCAACCTTAGGTGATGATAGTAGTGCTTAGTGTTTGGTCCTTCATTATGGTTTCATAAATTTATATTTATATGGTTCTCTTGTTCTAATTTTGTAATTAACCTTGAAAAGGCCAGCCACAAGAAATATGAAATGTTCAAACAGATAAAAGTGCCCAAAAAGTGGTAGGAAAGTGGGAAAGGGATCACGACACCCCAGTCAAGGCTAAAATGATGTAAAACAATAAAAACAAACTAGGAATGTATGTGCAGGAGGTCGGTAGTGATGACCGAGACTAATAATGTCTAAAGTGCATGATTTTTCGTCTCATACGACACAACTAAGTTCTGAAAAAAAACGTAGGTTGTTGTGACCAAATCAGTTGTGACGTGTTCAAATAACTATTAGTGAGAGGGATTATAAATGAGATGATCTAAGGGGGAAGATTCGTAGAGGACACATGAGTGGGCGTAGGTGGTGAGGTAGTGGTATGTATATGTGTATTCTATGGACCGGGTGGGGAAGCTAATGGTTTGGGTAGATGTTGAGGAGGTATATTTTGTGATTAAATGGTGTTGAAGTTGAAACTGGTTATAGGAGCATATGAAGCAAGGAATGATGTTCTCGATTCACTGGAAGTGGAATATGGGGTTATTTTTTGGATGAAGGGATCATGATCAGGGTTAATGAGTCGAGAATGATCAAAAGTGACAGAGTAATGTGTTGTTGATGTTTTGGATCTAGATGTCGAGGAGGATACCTCTAAGAGGTAAGGTAATCATTAAGGCCCATCGAGGTAGAGTATGGAAGATCTATAAATATTGGGTCACCACTGTTGAAAAGCGTGGGCTACGTGAACCTAGAATCTCGATGTATCTAATCGAGTACTAGGAGAATGTGGGGGATATAGATTGGTTTCTAAGATTTATCAGAATTAATCTATTATGTTTGGAACACTCTAAATATGGAATTGGAGAGAGTCCAATGATTGTTGAAGAGGTTTTGTCATATCATTGGTGTTTTGAAGATGAGATTGTTATATGTTTAAAACTATGAACTAAAAAAACAATTAACCAAAAAATAAAAAAATTGAAATCAAGACACACAAATAATTTGATTATCTTGATTAATTTAAAAAAGTGTGAAATGAGAAAATGGATGAAAGGGGACTAAGGAAAGGTTATCTAAGGCTGGTTTTAGGTGAGTTTAAGGTTAGATTCTTGATATAACTGAAGATATGTAAGGATCAATTTTTATTTTTGTATTGGTACGAGTCATGATATTTGGGCCTACCCCTTCACTTCATGGTACTGCAGCGATAAGGGTGTTGGGTGCCTATCCAATATACCGCCAAATGATTTCTTATACTTGGCCGATGAAAATTGAGTCAGATTTTCTCCTTGTTGATGAAATGTAAGTAGGTCCACACGGAAAGCATTGTTTAGATATAATTTTTATTTGATATGTGATTTGGTAGTGTGTGAAGGGAGTTTTATGAATGTAATTTGTTTAACTCCTAATTAGACTATATGAGCAAAATATATCAAGGTTTGTTATTAAGACCCAAAATAAATGTTGATTTTGATGAGAAAAAATAAGAAAAAGATGTAATATTGAAAGAAAATGAAAGAAATAACGTACTTATGATTGTTATTAATTTTTTATTTTAGTTCTAATTTTTACGTGTTTTTGAAACAACGAAAAACAAAGCACTCCAAGCTACAAAGTTGGATGATATTGATAAGAAAATAAATAAAAATATATAAATATAATAAAAAGGGGACTAAGGGTCCCACCAGGCATACCAAGATGTTTGAGCTGAATTTTGGCTTGTTAATATTATAATCAAATACCAAAAAACTCTAAAAGTAATAGGTTTTAATGATATCCGTTTGAAAAACATAATGTCATGGTGAATGGGTACATGATCAATGTGGAAGAATCCTCTTTTCCACTGACCAAGAGGACTTGTATGTAATGAAAACTAAACAAGACAAATATTAGATAACAATTAAATGAGTTACTCGGTGACAACCAATCCTAGGAACCAATGGGCTTCCTAGAGGGATGTCAACTCATGTTTTCAATCAAGTGATATGATATGAAATAAGATAATGGTGATTTTATTATAATTTGAAAGGGATGGAGAGATCTTATTTTACTTGATAGGTGGCCCAGGAAAGGGCTACAACGAGCTCAAAATACAAGAAGTAAGCAAACTAGAACTATTCAATTGCGTCATGTATTTCATGTATCACTTCCAGTTGGTATTCTATGTCTTTAATCTCGGGATTCAAAGATATGGTGCACAGGATGAGGTCATGTGTTATGTCGAATTGTTCCCACATGAAAGGTTATTTCATGATCGGGAGGTTGTAGATACTTGTAATGGGGTGTGATTCACTTGGAACTAACATCTATAGGGAAACACATCTTGAAATAGAAATATTAAATAAAAATAATGTTAAAATGATGGCAAATGAGATAACTATGATAAATTGATGAAATGATAGTGGTCGATAGCAATTTTGGGCGATTGCTTTAGTGATTTAAGGGAATCATCGGTGATTCCTGTGGAAAGTTTGATTTTCTTGAGATGATATAAATATGAACAAAAATGACTGATCTAATGATTGATTAAGGATGTTATGTGATATGTAAAGGATTTAAGAATGCAAATGGACAAATACAATGTACCTTTGATGTGAAATAAGTTTTTATAGAGATGTAGATATATTACAAGGTTAACAAAGCTTTCACATGTGTAACCGAGATCTAGAATATGTCTGAATGTTCGTGTTGATGTCATCTCGGTCCCGAATACAATATATCTTTTGTAGATGGTTTATTATCCCTAAGCAAGGAGTTTGGTTTTCAATTTATAATTGTTGGTGATTTTGTTAGAGTAATCGGTGATCCGATAAATGTGGGAAAAATGGGTTGGAAGTGTTTTTAACCACTTATAAAATAAATTTTTTCACATTTGGGTGTGAATGGAATAGGTTAGGGAAAGGTTGAGGAGGTTTAGGGGTTAGGATATTAGGATAAAATGGGTTAGGATGAGTGGTAGATGGTTAGGGAGGTTTAGGGTGAGTAAATAGGATAAGTAGATAGGTTTTACGAAAGGTAAATGTGATTTTATGAGGGTAATTCATGATTTAGGCTAATAACACATGTTTTTGGATTTTTAAATGTGAGTGTGAGGGGATTCAATAGGAAATAGATGTCTACATGATGTCCACAGTCATCTCTAGCTTGTACTAGAATGAAACTTAATAGTGTTCCTAAGCACTCATTCAGTAATCTAGAATTTTTGTGCATCTTGCAGAAGGAGGAAATTTTTAGCATCATGCTTCAAATAAGAAAATTCTCTATCAAGCAAAGCTTCTCTTCATCAAACCAATAAACCCTTCCTTCTCTCTCTCTCTCTTCCTTTTTCTCTCTCCTATTCTAATTTCTCATTAAGAATGTACTTTTTACTAATTTTCCTATTCACTTAAGTTACCCTTAGCTAAACATTGTAAGAGTCCTTTTTCCAATAATAACAAAAATACTCACTTCTTAGGAATATGAAAGGTCACAAGTGATGAGGATAGGTGAAGAGTCATGTGTGGGGTAGATGAAAGGAAAAATTGTAATGTTATAAATTGGAAGCATGTCGTCCTTCCAAAGGGGTGGAAATTGTTGATTGAATGTATGTTGTTGAGATTAACACTTCTACGTAAAGCAATAAAGATGCAATTATTCCATTTTCTTTGTCAATGTTATTCTACTAAACTCTAATTTTCAGTTTTTTTAGCATTATGATCTTGTACATCTAAGAAAGAACTTGTGTCCTTGATTGATAGATTTTTAGAACTTTACATCTTTTGTTTATCATTCTAGCTAATGTCTTGCATTATTGTGTTCTTCTAATTGAATGTGGACTAACTATGGGAGTTATTTTGAAACTATGTTAGTGTCTATTTACAAGATAAACCCTCTCTCTCTTTATTTCCCCAACTCTTATTTAACTAAAAATTCCTCCCTTGTACCTTGTATAAGCACTTTGCAACAAGTTCATCAGAGTGTTCCTGTGTGATCCATGCCCAATAGCCAACCCATGATTTAGGTAGTTTATATTATATAATGGTATCCTCCTCATATCAAAGGAGGGGCTTAGCCCCATCACTATTGGTTAAAACTCAATAATTTTCAACACGAAAAATTATTTCAATAACAAAATCATTAAATAACACAGGGAACATATATCTTTTCTTGCAAGTTCAATATTATGTGAACATAAGAGTTTGGGTTCTGATTGATCCTTTGAATTATAAGAAAGAGGAAGTCCTTGTTGAATTCAATATTGCTACTCCATGCATATGGTTAGAAAGAAAATTTATGAAGGATTGTTTTAAACTTGTTATAGTTGTAAAGGATTTACTCCTAAAGTGTTCCTTGAAGCCAAGTTCTACACTCCAAGGAAAGGATATCAAGATAATCAGAGTTGCTAAATCCAATAAGAAAGGGAAAACTTATGAAATAAGGAAAGATATATGGAAAACACATAATGAGGTAAAATTTACAGTTTTATTTTCAAAACAACAATCAAAACATATGGTTTGTTAGGAATTAATAATATCTAATGCGAGAATAATTCCTTAGAATCGCAACAATAAGAAGTATGAATAGAATTACAGAAATGAAAAATTCACAACATGAAGACAATATTTAACATAGTTCACCCAATGTGGGCTACATCCACCAAGAACACTTGCTCAGATTTTATTACAAGCCAACAGTCTTCAGAA
Source organism: Taxus wallichiana var. yunnanensis (assembly GCA_018340775.1). NCBI lineage: Eukaryota > Viridiplantae > Streptophyta > Pinopsida > Cupressales > Taxaceae > Taxus > Taxus wallichiana. The sequence goes on from CM031240.1 coordinate 276,756,231, forward strand.
TCACAATAATCAGATCTTGTTTGGAGCTGCACTCAACAAACCCTTTTGAATTTGCACTTGGATTCACACATACTATTCACCTTCACAAAACACACTCATATCAATCCTATTGTATGTCCATCTATTTATAAGTACATCAATAGGTAGCCGAAGAGGTGGTTTTACAAAAAAATGGGTACCGAAAAACCATGGGCCCAAAAACAGCCCATAACGGTTACCCATTACCCATGGGTTAATAAACCACCCATGAAAATTTTCTTTGGGGCTTCATCCCCCAAACCCCCTTGACCCACTCACCGTGAGTGGGACCACCATAAAAATATCTGAGTGTAACACATGGAAGGTGTACCAAACTCTAACATGAAAATAGGCTCCACAAACATAACAATCTCCCACTTGGAGACTGATTTCCACTGAGCAAGCTTCTCAACCCTTCACTGTCATCCGTGAAGGCCAACCAAAGTTGAACATAGCTTTAGTTTATCCTTGTGACCACCTTGGTCATCATGTCACAGGATTTAAGTGGTATGAATCTTCTCCACTTCAACTTCAACTTATCTTCCTCCAAAGCTATCTGATGAAGTGATATCTCAATTGTATATGCTTCATCCTGGAGTGGAAAGCAAAGTTCTTAGCTAGGTGTATAAAACTCTTACTATCATTATGCAGCTTACATTCCTTCTACTTATGCCCCAACTCCTCAAGCAATTGTTGTAACAAAATCATCTCTTTACTTGCCTCTGTGGCAGCAACATACTCAGCCTCCATGGTTGACAAAGCCACTAGCTTCTGTAGTCATGAAATCCAGCTCACTGTTGTCCCACCTACAGTGTAAATATAACATTTCATGCTCCTCTTGCTGTCAACATCTCCAGCCATGTCTAAATCTACATAACCACGTAAAGTGGTCTCTGATGGACACTGTAGCACAAAACTGTCCCCATGGTCCCTCTCAAATACCGAAGGATCCACTTTACTACTTGCCAATGCTCTTTACCTAGATCACTCATAAATCTACTCATAGCTCCCACTACATGGGCAATATCAGGCCTAGTGCACACCATAACATACATCAAACTGCCAACCGCTGATGAGTAAGGTACCTTGGACATCTGGTTTATTTCTCTCTCTGTCTTGGGAACACTTCTCCTTTGATAACATAAAATGGCCGCCAAAGGAGTCCAAACCAGTTTAGCATCCCGCATGTTATACCTATCCAATACCTTCTTAATGTACTCTTCCGAGATAAATTTATCTTTTGTTCCTTCCTATCCCAAGTTATCCTCATACCAAGGATTTTTCGGCTACCCCAAATCCTTCATATCAAAGGATTCACTTAGTTGTTTCTTGAGTACTTTTGCATGTTTTTCCTGCAACCAACATGTCATCAACAACATGTATAGGATAATATAACTTCCTTCCTCAAATTTCTTTGTATACACGCAATGGCGAATGATATCTAATATAACCTTACTCCATCATGAAGCTATCAAACTTCTTATACCATTGACGTGGAGCTTGTTTCAGGCCATACAAGCTCTTCTTCAGTTTGCACACCATCTCCTCTTTACCTTTGACTTCATATCCTTTTGGTTGCTGCATATATAGCTCCTCCTCCAAATCACCATGGAGAAATGCAGTCTTTACATCTAACTGTTCTAAGTGCAAGTCTTCTGCTGCTACCCAGTATTCAAAGAAAAGTTCTGATAGAAGTCATTTTTACTATAGGAGAAAAAATCTCATCAAAATCTATACCTTGTTTCTATGCAAACCCCTTGACCACCAACCGGGCCTTATATCTTTTCTTTCCTCCTTCTTCATCTTTAACTCTGTACACCCACTTGTTCTGCAATGATCTTTTGCCTTCAGGTAGCTTCACCAAAATCCCAAGTCTGGTTCTCCATGAGAGACTTATGCTCCTCATCCATAGCTTACTCCACTTCTTACTAGCATCTACCTGCATTGCTTCACCAAAGCTCTCTAGCTCTCCACTATCGGTGAGTAATAAATAATAAAGAAAAGAAGAAAAAATTTTAGGTTCTTTTCTTACCCTAGAAGACCTCCTCTTGTGTAGGAGTTTGGGGTTCTGTTGAGTAGGTTCTGAACTAATCCATGGGTCACCGTCCCATCAGAAGATCCTCTACCACTTTGCATATTCTTTCTTGGATTCTTCCCTATTTTCCCGCAATTATTGTTTCTTATACATGACTTTCTCATTAAAGACCACATCCTTAGACCGAATGATTTTCTTGTCCTTAATACTCCAACATTTAAATCCAAAGTCATCACCACCATAACCAATAAAAGAGCATTTTTCTGATTTAGCCTCTAGCTTGGTCCTATCATCCTTGTCAATATGAACAAACACCTCACATCCAAAGACTATAAGAAATGAGTAATCGAATTTCTTACCGTACCAAGCCTCCTTAGGTATGCCTCCGTCCAAGGAACTTAAGGGTCCTTTGTTTATCAAGTACATATTTGTGCTCACCGCTTCTGCCCAAAAATAAAGAGGTTATCCTGCATGTATCCTCATGCTCCTAGCATGTTCCATTATTTTTTTTTCATCCTTTCGACACCCCATTCTTGCTGCGGGGTTCCTAACTGTCTTTTCCTACGAATTCCATTATTAGAACAATAATCATCAAATTCATTACTACAATACTCCCCTCCATTATCGACTTGAGACATTTTAACTTAAGACTGTTTCATTCTCTACCAAGGCTTTCCATTTAACAAAAGTATCAAATACATCAAATTTGTTTCTAATACAATAAACCCAAACTTCCCTAATTACATCATCAATAAAAGTAACATAATAACTTGAACCCCAAGAGATGATACCGAGATGGCCCCCACACATCGAATGTACCAACTCTAAGTTACTCTCTTTCTTCATAGGTCCAACCTTGAGAAACCTTACTCACTTATGTTTCCCATATATATGCAATTCTCACATAAATCCAAACCTATTTATGTATATCCAGGATAATTTTTCTTTATGATGTCCATGCCCTTATGGCTCATATGACCAAGCCTATAGTGCCATAATGTTGTATCTGCATTTGAATCCATAAGATTACAATCATTAGTACTATCGGTGGATAAATAAAGGTTCCAACCTTCTTACCTCTTACCACCAAAATAGCACCCTTGCTAACCTTCCAAGAGTTAGCTGTAAATATCATAGTACAACCATCACTTCCCAATTACCCTGCCGATATCAAATTTCTCCTTAATGTAGGCACATGTATGACATCCTTTAATAGCCATGTATTCCCATTCTGCATCTTAACCTGAACATAACCTTTTCCAACTATACTACAAGGCTCATCATCACCAAGAAAAACATGCCCAAAATCCCCTTGAACATAATCAACAAAATAATGCCTATGTGGAGTAGCATGAAAAGAAGCCCTGAATTTAAAACCCAAGATTCGGTAATATTATGCAAAGAAAGAATCAAAGCATCTGGCATACATTACCCGATGCCACATTTGCCTCCTTATTTTCTTCATGTTGTTTCTTCTTATCCCGAATCTCCCAATAGTCCTTATTTACGTGCCTTAACTTCCACAATTCCAACATACAATCTTGCTCTTGGATTTTGACCTTGCCGATCTTTTGATTTTCCACGGTTTCCTCTATTCTTTTGTCTCCCTCTAGTTTCCACTATCAAAGAATTCCCTGAAGTAGAAGATTCCCCAGAGATTTTTCTTTGCATTTCCTCGCTTAGAATCACCCCTACAACATCCTCAAACTTCAACTTTGAGTTAGCTGGAACCGAGTTGCTTACCGCCATTACCAGGCTATTCCAACTTTCAAGTAAAGAGCACAAAATTAATAAAGCCCTAACTTCTTCATCAAATTCTATTGTAACCAAAGCTAGCATATTCACAACCATATTGAAATCATTTAAATGATCTTCTACTAAACTATTCTTAGACATCTTCATATTAAACAACTTTTTCATTAAAAATATCTTGTTAGAGGTAGAGGGTTTTTCATACAACTTCCCTAATGCATCCATTAGATCTTTTGTAGTCTTTTCCTTTGAAACATTAAATAATACCGAAGATGCAAGACACAGCCAGATTGTCCCAAGTGCCTTCCTATCCAGCAAATCCCATTCTCGCATCTGTCATGCTTGAGGGTTTGTTCACCTTCTCAAATAATGGAGTATAAAGATCCTTTTGATAAAGGTAATCTTCCATCTGCATCTTCCAAAGACTGAAATTCTTCCCATTGAATTTATCAACCCTAGATCTTCCATCATCTGCCATAGCTCCCACTCAAGCTAAAAATTTCCCTATGATTCAACACTTCAACAAACCAAACCAAGCTCTGATACCAATTGTTAGGAATTAATAATATCTAATGCGGAATAATTCCTCAGAATCGTAATAATAAGAAGTATGAATAGAATTACAGAAATGAAAAATGCACAACATGAAGACAATATTTAACGTGGTTCACCCAATGTGGGCTACATCCACCAAGAACACTTGCTCAGATTTTATTACAAGCCAACAATCTTCACAATTACAATAATCAGATCTTGTTTGGAGCTACGCTCAACAAACCCTCCCAAATTTGCACTTGAATTCACACACACTATTCACCTTCACAAAACACACTCATATCAATCCTATTGTATGTCCATCTATTTATAAGTACATCAATAGGTAGCCGAAGAGGCGGTTTTACAAAACAATGGGTACGAAAAACCATGGGCCCAAAAACAACCCATAATGGTTACCCATTACCCATGGGTTAATAAACCACCCATGAAAATTTGCTTCGGGGGCTTCACCCCCGAACCCCCTTGACTTGCTCATCGGCGAGCAAGTACCACCATAAAAATATCCAAGTGTAACACATGGAAGGTGTACCAAAATCTAACATGAAAACAGGCTCCACAAACATAACATGGTTTTGAGTTCCCAAGTGATAAGCATGCCCAAGTAAATGTTGAATTAATCATTATTGTGTATGAAGATGATTAAGATGAATTTTATCTTGCTTCCCAAATTATCATCACCTAGCCAGACATGTAAGGTATGGTTGTGAGTTGTAAACATGTTGATTTCTAGATTTCGAAGCATGTTGGCATGAGATTTTGTATTCTTGTCATAGACATTTCCAAATTGTTTATAATATTATTTTTTGTCATTAAAAAGAGAAAATCCATGAGAGGGGATAATTTCTACACTTTTATGTATTTGTAGTCATCAACAAAATGTTTCTATCTCGTACCATGTTGTTTTTGTAGTATTTCATGATGTATATTCAAGTATGACATCAATCTGTATTTGTTTTTCACTTACTATCTATGTAATTTCTATCCCCTTTCCATTGTTGTTAACAATTGTAGAAGAATTTTCAACACTTTGGGTGAAGGGTGCAAACAATAACAACATGCTTACAACTATCATAGGAGGTTTTCTATCTACTTTCATTCTTATTTTTGAAGGAAAATGCATGATTACAAATGTGTTTTGGGAAGCATGACTGATTTTTTTTGGACAACCATCACTTGTATGAAGTTTGTGAGAAGTTTGTAGGAAAAAATAAGGAGTTTATCTTCATATCTATAAGGCATGAAATTGTTTTCTCTAATAAGTTTGTTCCATGTGTGATGAAGGAAGAACAATTGAGTTTTATATTTTCCCATAAAAATGAAGGGGAAAATAAGATTGTAGTTGTAGCAGAAGATGACATTATGAAGAATGTCAAATGTATGGTCACATGTGATAACACTTTGCAAAGAGATGAATCCTCTTCCATACTTGGGTTGAAGCAGAAAATATTGGAGACATTAAAGAGACAAAGGGAAGTAATGAATATATAACTTGAAATTCCTTATTAGAAGCCATAAATCATCATTCTGGATAGCAAAATATTTCTCTACAACAAGGTGACTTTATTATGTTGTACACATGAGGCTAGCCTTGAAATTCTTCCTAGCTCATTTTGGAGAGTAGAACACCATTTGTTATTAGTGAGTTTTGAGTATCAAAAAAACCCACTTGAAAATCAAGCAACACAACAAAGATAAGGTATGATTATTCATAGTTTGGTGATTTTTACAAAAACACTCTAGTCAAGCATATGAGAAATATGGGGTGATGTTTGGTCACTCTCAAGTGTTAGAAGAAGCATCCTTATGATAGCTATGAGGCCATTTATACTCAATAACATTGTTGAAATTATTTTTGGTAGATCTCATTCTTTTTTAGTTGCATTCATGAATGTGATTAGAGGGTGTTGTTCCACCATAGTTGACAAGGGTGAGATGGAAGGCGAGGATGACCCATTGGCAAATGTTTTTTGTTGGTCAATTTTCTCATCATTTTTTAGGTTTTTTCCTTTATTTGAGCTTGTAGTTGGTTGGAAAGTGTTTTGTATAGTTGAGTGTACAAGGGAAGAAATCAAGATTGTTGTTGTTTTTGAGACAATATTGAGACAACTAATTTTTTCTTCAAGATAGCCATAAAATATCATGGGTTTCCAATGGAATTCAATGAAGATAGGGGCATCCATTGCATAAGTTTGTTTTTGTAGAATTTATCTCACTTAAAAGGAACGAGAGCTAGATTAAGAGAGTACTACATCATGCTCTTTCAATTTGGCATATTGGCACTTGGGTATGAGAGCTTGCATTTGTTTGAAGGAAAGTATATTTGGAGATGGAGGGCTGTAATGTCCCCTTTTCTAAATTAAAAATAATTAATAATATTTTAAGTTGGGCTCAACCAATTCTTCACTTTGGGACAACTTAATAATATTATCATTAAAATAAAAGATATTTTAAATACTAAAGTATAAAAACTACCCTTAGCCCATTTTCATTATTTTCAAACGGTTAAAAGGGATAGGTTGTCCCTCTTTAAGAGGGAAAAGAAAATGTTAAAAAAGAGAAATAAAGGCATGCATGGAGCACTCCCCCCAAAAAAAGGATATATAAGTAAATGTTGGGGCTCATTATAGTCATCATCTTATGAAATATATACTTTTCTTTTGGAAATTGAGCATTGAGCTCTCATTTTCACCTTTTAGGAGGAGAAAACCTCATTGGATCCTAGTGGGGATGAAAACCTTCAATGGTCACAAAACTTGGGGATGGAAACCATCATTTGTTGCATTGGTAAATTCATTCGAGAGTCACATTGGAGCTTCAAAATTTAGAATTTCATAATGGAAAGGGTTTCTATCAGTGTTATGGCACACATTCTAGTTAGGGAACACTTTTTTTGGGCTTCCATATTCATTTCCAAGTTGATCTACCCATTTGGATATTTCAAGATCACTTTTCAATGGGTTTTCATGGTTGGAAAAATACGATTCTAAATTTATTGGATAAATGATATTTTGTGGTTGATTTGAGCTATCATTTGCATTTTATCTCCAAGAATATATGAAGATACAAAAATTTTAAGTTTCAAGTGTTTTTATTAATCATTAATTCTATAATTTATGAGTGTTTAATTTAATGATGAAGCGTTTATGTTTTGATGTATGAATTCATGTGTGGGAAAGGCTAAAATTTGAATTTTATCTAGGTCGCTTAGGTTTTGTGGACCTAAAACATGTCATTTCCCTAGTTTTGCATAAAATCCAATTTACTATCAATTTGGGTTTGTGTTATTACCTTGTTTTTAAGTTTCATCCCAGAAAGGAACATTACACATGTTAATATATTTTTTCTTTTATTATTTGCATTTCTAAATTTCAAATATTGATATGGACAACCAAGTGGTAGAGGGTAGAACCATAATGGGAGAAATCAATAGGTCATTATTTGTAATGTACTAAGAAATTCTTGAAATTTATCATCACATGATAGAATAGTGTATCTTTACTTTCATTTTTACCTGCTATGGATTATATGATAGAATGATTCTCTTATAGCTTGTAAAAAGCTTAGTGGAGAGTAGGTTTCAAAATGTAACATCTCACATTTTCATTTTATGTTATCCCAAGATAGAGTCATTGACGTGAAGTGGATCACAAGAATTTAGTGGAAAAAGTGTTACCCACTAGTGACACAGCTAGGCGTGCACATGTTTATCCTAAAAAGGATAAACATTCTTATGTGTAGCTGAGAAGCTAACCGCGTAGTGGTGCTTTTCACGAAGCACTCATAGGACACCTTATGTTAATAACTTATCTTGTTTAACTAGTAGTTAAATTTTGTTATCTTGTTGGGCTTGGTGATTTCCATGTTTGGATATGTAGTTGGTTTCCTAAGTTACTTACCTTGTTAAATGATTTTCATGATTAGTTTCTTTGTTATGGGAAATGATCCATAAAATTAGTGTTGATGGATTGTTGTACCTATAATAAAGGTTGAAGTGCACCTTGTTATGATGTGTGATAGTGATGAGCTATTGATTAATGTACTTATTTATGAAAATTGCATATCTTATTACTAAATTTAATGGGTTACTGATGATTAGGAATTTGTGCATGGATTGACAGTATTATATAAATATGGAATTAAAGATATGATTGTATGATGCTAACCTCCTTGGTTTAATCGGTCATTGATGTGTAATACATTATAGGAATTTATTGTTATGTTGATAGTAAATATTCCATTGTGAACTTGGTATGTATTGCAAAATTGTAATATGGATGTAATATTTCATACTTGATGATTAATCATGTCAAGATGGAAGAATTGTTGTAGGTCACTATTTGGTTATATTTTATGACTGTTGGTCTAAGACCACATAACAAAAAGGTAATGTTTGTTTATTTGTTGTAAAGCCATTGTTATGAAGAAATAGGTAATGGTATAAGTATCAAACGAAAATGGCCTAAGACCACATGGTTGACTTAGAGGATTGTTTGATTTATAGTATGATCAAGGACCATGATCAAAAGCATTATAATATATGGCCTTTGACCATACCTTATGATAAACTATCTCTAACTATTTTTTTTGGATGAAAGGTCTAAAGCCATAATGGTGGGCATTGTTTTATAACTCATTCAAGTGGTATTAAACCACACTCCTTAGTGATGGATTATTAAGATTTTTCTCTTATTTGGTTTGTGACTATCGACCATAGTCAACCACAACATTATTGAAAGTAATTTATATTTTTAATTTTGGTTGAATCTACTCCACTATGCATTAACTAGAAGATTTGATTGTTTAGTTTTAATGATGTTCAAACCATGCAAAGTTGCAAATTGTTAATACAAGTTGGTCTTGGACCGATCGTGGACACCATGCATTATCGAACAAGTTTTTAATGTTTTAAATTGTTTAAATCATTTTGGAGTGGTCGTTAAACCGACCCCATGTAGACCTTGGGTAATTTAATTGTTTGAAGTTAAAAATCTGGAACTATTCATTTGAGACTCCTCCACCACCATTTTGGGAAGGAAAGTCGTAAATTTATTAAGAGGCTTTGTGGCAATGTGAATATTAAATGAGTTTAATGAAGGCGGCCAGATTTTATTGGTAGAAGCGAAGCTTCTCAATAAGCTAAACACATGGACGGTTTGGTATTGTTGCATGGCATAGTTCTGGTAAGCCCATTTGGGCGAGAGGTGCATGGTTATTTGATTTTAATTTGATGGTTTGATACAGTGATTTTGTTATAAAAATAGTATTAAATAGATGAAGTGATGGGGGAGTTTTTAATTGGTGGCCAAATTTTGATTGTTGTTGAATCGACTTTGGGGGCATCTCGTGAAGAAAGCATTTCAAGGTTTCAACTGGTTCTTTGGCAAGAGAATCTTACAGTTTTTAAAAGGCATGGAATATCTCAACTCATTCCTTTTAAATATTTATGAGAGAAGAATATGAATTATTTTCCTCCTTCTCTGTAGTTTATGAAATTTGTGGGTGTCTTAAACGATCCATTTTCTTTGAGTAATAAAATTTATAGGCATTGTCGTTGACAGGTAGGGTTTTATCTGGTATCATACGAGTTTACTGGACTTGTATCTACATATTTTTTGGATTAAGTGTTGTGTTTTTTGTATTGCCTGTCGAATCGGGAGATGTGAAATGTTTTCCAGAAATCTATTCTCTATTAATTTCAGTGAGGGCATTACTTGTAGAGATAATGAGAGCAATACTACACATTGTCTTATTGCCTTCAAAAAAAGGATATGAATGATGAAATGTTGGTGTAATATTTTTTGGGGATCATTGGGTTTGGGCAGGATTTTGGGTAGACATTCGAATGGTTCGAACTTCCTTAGAAGTTGGCTGGAGTATTTTATGAAGAGAACCAATAAAGATGGGGGTATATGATATGTGAGAGACTACTAGTCTCATGTGGTAGATAAGTGTAATGGTTACAATATTTAACCATAGATAAAAATATATATATTTTTATGGCAGTTGGTTGTTAAGAAATATTTTTGTTGGTGATTACCATGAACACGAGAGGAAGTATAAAAGCTCACATAAGCTCGGTAGGTAAACTCGTAGGTTGTGTAAACACACCCAAGAGATGAGAGTTAGCATGTTGTCTAGGTAAATTGGTATACTTGACCCAACTGTGGTATAAATTTTGCTTGGTTTCATAAAATTTCCTAATTTTTTCTACAGGCAGCTCGAGATCGGGGCATACTTATAGATGAATTTTGGATCTAGTAATGATTGAGCATGTTTGATTTTGTATCTCATAATATTATGATGATTAAAGGTTGAAAACTATGCATGAAAGATAACGGAATGGAACTTATTCCTTGGGTTTTTAATCTTGTATATTTGGTATATTTATGTTATAGGACTATGTGATTGGAAGTTTATCTCTGTTGAAAGAATAGACTAGTTAATACAACTTGCATTGTTTGATTTACTTTTACAATTTGAGTAAATTGATATTCATAGAAAGGAAGTGGGTAACCAATTTTACTCTTTCTCTAATAATGATGTAACTTGGTTAGAGTAGATGTTCCATGCCAATTCTCTTAGAGATGACCATGTACATTGTTACACTTTATCATTTTCAATTGTAGGATTAAAGGGAACTACGAGTTATGAAAAGAAAGGATGATTTGACTTGCATCGATTATTTGTACCTATGTTATGAATAAAAAGAGTGAACTATCATTAATTTAAAGTGAAAAATTTCCTTGTACTTAATTTGGTATGTGAAGGAATTATCTGTCATTATTAAGGCAAATAAGCCCATTGTAAATTGCAATCATCGTTATTAGTATGTTGTGAATTTGTAATTAGAATTATCAATCAATGATATGTTAATAAAGAGGTTATTTAGACCATTAAGATTGTGTTTATGACTTATTTGAGTGTTTATGTTAATAGCCTAGTGTTCAACATAAAATGGCATTTAAGTAGTAATCTTATTGTTTTGAATATCTTTACAACTATTTAATTGTTTAACTAATTAATAAAGATATAATATAATATGATACAAATGAAGACAAGAATGTCTAACAAATCTATTTCTTCTTCCAAGTATGAAATAAGTGTGACTCATCATTGTTATCTTTATATCCTCAACTTCCATAAGGTTGATTAAGCATTTTGTTGAGGTAAACAATTATAACTAAAATATTAATTACAAGTAAGTACATATGAATGAGTACCTAAGGAAATAATTAAAAATTGTTGTACCTATTTTGAGAGATAAGTATGTTGATATAAAACAAATTATGTAAGAATCTATGGAAATCTAATTATTGTCCTTTAATGGCATAAACTTACACTTTAAAAGATTAAGTCATTTTTTCATTTGGACAAAAGTAAATCCCTTTGAACTACAACCTAAAAGAAGATATGACATAATATCATCAAGTACGAAAGTACATTGATGAATCATGAAAGGGATCACATGTTCATAACTGCCATAGATAAACTAAACAAACCTAGTATTTGTTAAAAGTCAGTAACAATGTTTAAATGACGCTATGAAATGGTTTAAGTCTTGTACTAGCCTAAACATAGCCTTAGAACGTAAAATGATATAGTTTATTATCATGTTATAAGAGTTACACACATTATGTAGTGTCTTGAAGAGAGCATTATGTAGGTCTCTAACCTAAATTAGATGACTTAACAATTATTAACTGATGACATGAATCATAACATGAAATTCATGTCATGCGAGTCATACCCATACTAGTTCAAGATGGCTACAGGGAGAGGGATGAATGTGTAATGACTCAGGTCATTATGTGAACGTACTTTTTCCTATGGAGATCCCAAAGTGGTGCCGCATGAGCCACATGACCCAGATGTCGAGTTATGATAATTGTAGCTTTAGAGTTTGAACTTAATAATTAAATGCATGATTAATTATGATGAATAACTTAATTTAATAAGTACAAACAATGGAAAAGAATTTTTATACTATGAATGAGACGGTTTTGTGGTGCATGTAGGAACATTTTTAAGTGGCTTATGTGCAGTCACAAAACCAAAGCTTCTTAATACAATGTCAAAAATATGTGCATAGTAGTGCAAATGACTAATTGCATTGTCTATCACCATTTCTTCTTTTAAATTGTGTCATGAGTGGGAGGCTGACACCAAGAAGATACACATGATTCTTTGTAGGTTTTAAAATTTCTAACCAATTGATATATTGGGTATATTGGCTCATGTAGAGCATTGAAGGGGGTCGGGTAGGATTTGAAACCCTTATAGTTGCACATGGTTATCATAGGTTGTCAAGATGGATTCTAAACATTAATTAATCATGGATTAATCTTTTGTAAGTTATTAATCATTAAAGGCATTAAGATAATTAAATGGGTAAATAAAAAAATTCCCTTAGTTTGATGAAGCGTAATAATGAGGTGTTACATGTAAAATAAGTATGAAGGAGTTGTATAAGAGGTTTCCATCTTCTCCTCCTCCTTGTCATTCAAATTGATAAGATTTATATGTGAATCTATGTTCTATATGTAAAAGGTCTTGGCATAGAATGTAGAGAGGTGGTGTGATTATAGGAATGAGATTGGTGAGATGGTGTTGGATGTTGGGAAGAGAATTTTCAAGGAATTGAATAATAATACCATGATTGTATTATGCTTGCAACATAGACTTATGAGGTACCACCCACATCCTCCTTAACAAATAGTTAGGACACAAAGACAATTTATTTTTTAAATTTCTTCTTAAAATTCTTTGTATAGCTGAATTTTCTTTATAACAATCATTTCCATGGTATTGGGTGTCATAATAGTTTTTAGTTTAAAATCAGTTAATGTTATTCTACATTACTAGAAATGGTTGGAAAAAAAAGAGAATTAAGAATAGAAACAACCATTATGAATGAAAATTGACTATCTTGGAGATGAGTTCCTACGCATTAGTGGAATCTTGAGCATCTATGAGCTTATTTTGGATATGGACTGCAATTCGCCTAGAAGATTAAGTATTTATTAGACGGAAAACCCAATAAACATTTTCTTTCCTAACATATAAAATAATATGGTGTCTTATATGATGACCATGTTTATGATGAATCAATCTCCAAAAGATGTACTAGCCTTGTCTTGGCCTAATTGTGTATCAAAGTCACAATATATAAGCCTATTTGAGTTTTTGATATATGTAGAACTTTGTGTGTTGTTTAAATTGATGAAAACCTAGGTGGTTATAGGTAAATTCAATGGCACATTTATGCTAGAGGAGTCCTTAGGGATATGGATACAAGGTTTCCTTTTTTACTATTTTCAAAATCCTTGATATAGACATCAAATTTATTTAAAGGAGGCACATTATTTTTTATCGGAACCCAAAACTTGTATGAGTTAGGTGCACAAAATTAATATCCACTATTTGATGTTTTCCCTCTTATCAAATTCAATAAAGGGATCTCGAACATCCCTTATTATATGGTATCTACGGGTTTTATTCTAGTGGATGGCTCCCTCTTAATTTTACAAAAATCACCATAATAGAATTTTTGATATTCAAAATTAAACCTACAAAAAATTTTTCTTTTAAAAGTGTATATGATTAAGCATGATTAAACTCAATATTAAGTTTAGTTAATTTTAAAACACATGAACATCACATAATTTATTAATTTTATCCATTTTAAATATTGTCACACAAATATCAATACCCATCACTATTATGTATAATGCTATTAATATTCTAATAGATATTTATGAATAAAAAAGGACTTGGGAACAACAAAAACAACTAATTAACAATATGGAAGATATACCTTAAAAAGTTACAAAAGTGTATGGAATAAATTAAAATAAAATTTTACATGTAACATCATTGGAGTAAAAATATTATCTCATATTTTAAATTTTTCTTAATAATCTATATCAAATAATTTATAATGATGATAATTATTTTAATATTTCATATGGTTAATCAGGATGTTAATATAAGGATATCCATAATTAATGTGATTTACCTATTTAATTGTAAAAATGTAAGGTTAATAAAAATACCCCTCGTTTTATGTTTGGTTATGCCTGAAGATTGCCATAGGATTTAATCCTTTGAATATATTAAGATTCATTCAAGTTTATTCGATGTTTGTTTAAGTATTTCAACATTCATAAATCTAAGAGAATTCTTTTGCGGATAAAAAGGCATATAAGAGAATCAACAAAGGTTCGTCCCTTCACAACTCTCCAACAATCAACACAATGCTAAGTCTCAATCTTAACAAGTACATAGCTAAGGTATATGCTTTGGGGATCGAAACCTAATATAAAGTTAGAGAGGAGAACAAGTATATTACGAAAATTCTACTAAAGACAATTGAAGATGGAATAACATCTACATTATTGAGAGTATTTTTTTCACACAACACGTATGGGATATTGGATTCTAAACTTTCAAATCAAATTGATTATCCAATGGAATTTAGCCCCAAGCAAAATATTGCTAAGAACGTATCTAAAAAAATCTTTTAATTCAAAAAAATCATTTAAAAGTTATGTAATTTAGTTAAAAAAAAATGGTTTTAAATTAAAAATAATTCATGTTTCTTATGACTATTTAATTATAATTTAATGATGTGACACATTTGTAACTTAAATTTTTCGTATAATGTTTAATTTTTAAAAATATCTATTTATTATTATGAAGTTTTTTGTGAGATTAAAAAATATATGTAAATTTATTGCTATTTTAGTTTTTAATTTGGAGTAATTTAGGTTTAAGACTATTAAAAATATGGTTTAGTGATGTAACAAATTCATATTTTTTAATATATTTCTTTTAGTTTATAATATATTTAAATTAGTTTCAATTGTATATTTTTCAATAGATAAAAAGTTTATTAAAATCTTATATTCTAATTTGTTTGTACTCGAAATATAATATTATATGGATATGAAACATTATATTATGTTGAATATAGAATTTTAAATATTAAAAGGCTTCAAATACATCAATTAAAATGTATATTAAATTAATTTGTGTATTTTTCAATTAACAATATTTTATAAATATATATGTATTTTTTCGTACATCAAATTTTTTTTT
The DNA here is from genome assembly GCA_018340775.1 of Taxus wallichiana var. yunnanensis. Taxonomy (NCBI): domain Eukaryota; kingdom Viridiplantae; phylum Streptophyta; class Pinopsida; order Cupressales; family Taxaceae; genus Taxus; species Taxus wallichiana. Next base: position 276,771,691 of record CM031240.1, read on the forward strand.
ATGGATAGATCAAATTTTGGCTCAATAAAAACCATAGGTATGCTAAACATTGAGAAGAGAAAAGATAATTTAAAATTGCACAACCAACTCCATTGTTTGATGTTTGTCCCTCTCATCAAGATTGAATAAAGGGTTTTGAACACCCTAGCCACTACTACGAACTATTGCCTCCCTCTTAATTTTAAAAAAATCATATAATAGAAGTTTTGCAATACAAAATTAAACCTAGAAAGACTTCTTTCTTTTAAAAAGTGTATATGATTAAGCTCAATATTAAGTTTAGTTAATTTTAAAACAAGGAACACCACATAATTTTTTAATTTTGTCCATTTTTAATATTGTCACACAAATAATTCACACATAATATATTTGAATAAATTAGAAGAAAAAAATACAAACGAAAGAAGATATTATAGAGAGAATATAACAAAAATATAATTAATTATCGGTGTGCATAATATAATATTCTAATCTTTATTATATATTATTAGGATATAGCTAAACATCAATACATATCACATGTGTATAATGCTCATATAATATTCTTAGATACTATGAACTAATAAGAGGACAAAAAACAACTAAATAACAATATGGAAGATATACCTTAAAAAGTTACAAAAGTGTATGGAATAAATTAAAATAAAATTTTACATGTAAAATCATTGGAGTAAAATATTATCTCATATTTTAAATATTTCTCTTAATAATTTCTACCAAATAATTTATAATGATGATAATTATTTTAATGTTTCATATGATTAATCAAGGGTGTTAACAAAAGGATATCCATAATTAGTGTGATTTAGCTATTTAATTCTAAAAATATAAGGAATAAAGTGTCTATGTCCCCCTAGATTGCCTAGGATTTAATCCCTTTGCGTCTCATCCATTTTAAAAGATAAATAAAATTTTGCCATGCAAGCCATTTACCCAAATAGTTAATAAACAAACTTAGCATGGAGAGTGAATCCAACAATTAAATAAGTTTTTCCTCAGACTTTGCATCCAATGCCTTTCTCCACAGAAGTTAATTGTTATAGCAAATTTCAAAATAAAAATTGTTATGTTAAAATTAATTGATAAATTTGTCAGCTTGAACTTGTTTTTTTTATTTTTTTAATATTAAATAAAGTTTTACATAGAGTGCCAACCAATAAAGTTGCAACAGAGTAATCTAAAACTATAAGATTAGAAAGTAAACTAAATAACATAGTAAATCATCACCTTACAAAACTACATACAAGAGTGAACATGCAGCTATATTATTATAGCTGCCATTAAAGCTTAAACAAAGTGACTTCATCAATTCCTCCAAGATCCTCATGACATTATTTGCTACCTCAGTGACTTCATCATCTACATGGCCTGTATTTAACAATGTAATAACACAGTGTAAGTGAATTTATTGTGACCATATATAAATGCCCTTTCAAAATGGTTATAGATTTGCATTCAAGTATACCTACCAACGTCATACAAGGCTTTTTCCAGCTGAAAAAGTAATCACGTTTGTTCCCACATGGACCGGCAGCTTTTGCAAATCGACTACAGAAAATAGGATTTGTAAGAATAATGGGTTCAAAAGATAAAGATGCAGATGCCAAAAACTATGATGTCAAATAAGGATTTTAAAAGATAGAGATGTAGATGGAAAGTGTTACATACCCTTCCATTTCTTCCAATGGATCTGGACATAGGAAGTACTTGTTTGAGGTTTTGTCAGGGGTGGTAGAGAATCTGCAAAAAAGGAACGAGAACAACATTAGTATGTTATTTTTGTCAAGGATGCAAAACAAGAAGTACTATGTAGGCAATAACTTTGTTTCTAGTTAAGATAATAACTATCTATGATCTTTTCAAAACATTTAATGGGTCTGCAATGAGAAATTGTGGAGGTAACAGAAAGAAGTAATGATATACATCTTAGACAAGGTAAATTCATCAATTCCTCCAAGAATCTTTCGGACTTCATTTGCTAGCTCAATGACTTCATCATCTGCATGGCCTGTAGTTAACATTGTAATAACACGGTGTCATTGAATTCATTATATAGATGCCCAAAAATGCATATACAAATATGAAGGATTTGCATTCAAGTATACCTACCAATGTCATACAAGGCTTTTTCCAACTTAAAAAGATAATCACAGTTATTCCCACATGGACCAACAACTTTTGCAATTTGACTGCAAAAAAACATGATCTGTATGAAAGATTAGTAACCTCCAAATTCAATACTGAGATGCTAAAAACCATGAGGTCCTATGTCAAATTAGTATTAAAAAAATAGTACACACACAAACCAAAGAGAAATAGTACACGCACAAACTAAAGAGAACGCAACACCAACTCAACACCAACCAACAATTGTCAAGAAAAAGTGTATGAGAAGTCCAGGATTTGCAACATTTTACGTTGTTATTTACTTTGTCAAATTATAGTTACTTTGTCAAATTATTTAGCAATATTTTAAAAAAAATAGAGTGCCGTATTGGTTCAAATGTGAGTGCGTAATAAAATGGTGGGACATGAGAATTAGGGCACGGAGGTTGTGGATTCAAGACTAGGTGCAAAGTTAACCATGATGATCAATATTTTGTGGAGGTTCATATTAACTGTGAACCTATGTGAGAAATAGGCACCACATATAGTCACACCCAAATCCCAGCTTTAAAATCAAAGTATGTGTATTGAATCAAGCACAGCAACTGCAAATGGAAATTGTTACACACCCTGCCATTTCTTCCAATGGAGATGGACCTAGAAAGTATTTGTTTGAGATTTTGTTAGGAGTAGAAGTGAAACTGCAAAAGTAACAAGTTTGAGATTTTGTTAGGAGTAGAAGTGAAACTGCAAAAGTAACAAGACCAATATAACTTGGTTATTTTTTTCTAGGATGCAAAACATGAAGCATAGTATGTGGAATAACTTTGTTTCTAGTTTAGATCATTACTATCTATGTCCCTTCACTGAAACTATGATAAGGTTAAGCTCTGACATTAAAAAATCCCAACTGAATTACTATAGTACGTACACTAGAACTCCAGTCAGGAATGGGGTTTCAGAGTCTGCCTCCTGCAAATAATAACATAGAAGTTAAAGATTTTTTTTCCAATGGTATTGGGCAGTTCTGATAATAGGTATTTTGTCTGTCAAATTAAAATACCAGAGCAACAGTAATAACATATTGTTCATCACAGTTACTATAACTTTTGCTTGTATTCAACATATACTTCAAATGTATGAATTATATCTCCAAGTCTGATTTTACAATTGCAGGTAGACTTGTTTACATAGTTGATATATATTGAATTCACGACTTCCACACATCTTAAGGAAAAGAAAAGAAAAAGAAAGCACCATCCAACTTGGTTCTTTATATAAGAGGAAAAAACCTACTTGATAGAAATCAACATGGGCTTGAATATCATATTCAGGCTCCCTCCTTACCAAATACTGATTGACATTGCAAAGTCAGGACCCATTAGTACATGAATATGGTATTTCTCATATATTAACAAAGACAAAAGGAAAACTGTAGTACTTATTTGAATGTTCACCTCTAAAGCCAAGTTTTCCTTCTCAGGATCTCCTCTGACACGATAGGCTGTACCCCACTGAGAAAACCAATGAAAAAAGGGTAAATCTGTACAAAAGTTTGTCTCCACTAAAAAAGTAAAAGCAGAACTCCGAGACCAGTAACCCACTTTATGTCCACCCCACTGCTAAAAACAGCTAAAACCTTCCATGGTTTAATGAAATTATACCCACTACAATACTTACACAAATTGCTCCTTCCTGGGCTTGCAATGTGCAAATTCGAGCTGGGAATTCAGGAGTCCCACGGTGATCAATACAAGCTGCAAATACCAGAAAAAGATAACATCAAATCACATAAAACAGATAAAACATTTAACAGATTCATCTATTGTATGAATGCAAAGCTTTCTGCACATTTTACCCAACATGGCCACATATTTTCCTTTGGTGTTATAAATCTCTGCTCACCTAGATCAAAAACTCTTCTGTTTCCCTTGATGAAGCCAACAACTTTTTCATCATATTCAAAGCCTGCCTTCCACACCAATGACCCGTATCCAAACACCCACATCACCATCCTACCAAATCTGTCAATGCACCAATTCCAATTAAATCTCAATAACCCAAAAAATAAAACAACCAATTATAAAATTCTCTTCTCAAGGTTTCAATAGCAACCCACATAAAGAAATATATACCCACATCCATATACATTACAAATCCTCAAATAAAAATGGATTTCCGTAGGAAAATAGAAAATCATACGTTGTACTGCCTGGATGCTCCCACTTTGTGACTGCAAATCAATTGAATTCGCAGTTTTGTTAAAAGATTTAGACCGCAGAAAAACTCAGAGCAACCCCATGGATCCATAAGAACAAAAACCAGACAAAATCAATGGGACTCGATTCAGAAAAACAATTTCCAAATCAGAGAGCCTCTGCAACCCAAGTGACAGAGAATGTTCAAACCAAATTGAGACAAATATGGGACAATTTCCCAACTCTTGAGCATCTGAGATATATATAGAAAGATTTTGCAGAAGGTTCTTCCTGATTGGAATTGAACTGAATTGATTCCAAAGGATCTTATTCTCAACCAAAACCTCTGGACGAAGCAATTCCTTGGATCTTTCGTGGTTTATGCCTAGTGGATCATATGCCATCGTCATCAATGGCATCCGATGATGACGAAACAAATCCCTCGCCAGAATTTAATTCCTTCGAGACTGTTAAAAATGGTCGGAACCGACCCATTGCCCGTACACCCTAATTTTGCATCCACCTGGCCAGGATTAAGCTTTAAATAAAGGCACTTTATTCTTTATAAAAATATAAATTTACTGCTGCTCTATAGAAATTTATTCAATATTATTATGCAAGATTCAAAGAATTGTCATCATTATAATTTATTTGACACGAATGGTTCGGAAAAAGATTTAAGATGAGAAATTATTTATATTTTATCATGTTTCATGTAAAAATTATTCTAATTTATTCATACATCTCTATCTCTCACTATTTGTATCTGTCATATTCTTATTTATTTATTTATTTTCACATTCTTATTTACTCATAAGAGTATTATACAAACATTATCTTGGAATAATTAAATATTAGTATATATAAAGGAAATATAGATATTTCATATATTCTATGAGGAGATAATTAGTTATATATTTGTTCTTATCATTTGTAGATTTTTTGTGAATTTAAAAAAAAAAAAAAAAACATAGGAGAGAATTTTTTTAAATGGATAAAGTTGATAAATTAAGTGGTATTTATATTCTAAAAAAATATAAACATAAAATTAAATGGTTTTCAATAGTTTACTATTGGAACCGCCTTTATATTATAAACAATATAATATAAAGAGTTACATAGTAAGGGGCGGTCGACAATGGTCATGACCTCAAAAGAAATGAAGCCCATAGGGCAACACAACGAGTGCCACATAGGCAACCAAAAGAAAGCTACGAGGGCAACAAAACGCAACCACAAGGGCGAACAAAAAGCACTATATCATAATAGACTTAAGCACAAGGAGCAACAACACTTGGAGGCGGAGGTGGATCATCCCTTGGCGGAAAGAGGCCAAGTGTGTGAGGCTCATCAGAAGGGGAGCTGATTAACCAACCGTCCTAGTATGGCATATGAAAAATCAGTGCCACCATGATTCCCTAGCCCGGAGGAGGCGACCCACCAAATTGAGATGCACCCCCAGCAGAGATCCCTAGTTTGAAGAACTAACAACTGCTTTGCCACGCACAAGAGGGATCCAACCAAGCCCAGAAGAGGAGGGGCCAGGGCGAGATGACGGTGGAGAGGGACGATCATTGTGTGTGCGACTCTAAGAGTGGTTACACGAGTGGTCACAACGTCTGGGGTGTGACGGAGGAGGCGAGTTCGTCGATCATCATCATAAGGAGGAACTCGGCTCATGGTACATGATGCATTGCCCAAATGATCAAGAAGTTTCTGGAGATGAGAAAACTCTAGCACCACCTTTAGGCTTGGGCATGAATCTACAAACACATAGAAGACATAATTGCCAACTTTTCATTAATAGATATCTCCATAGAGAGCTCGCAGTGCTGAAATAAAGCATTATTTCTAGCCTTCCAAAGTTGAAAGAGAATAACAAAGCGAAAAAAATGCCAAATGGAAGCAATGTAAGGAGGCCAATTAACATAGTCCCCAAAAAAAAAAGACTTCCAATTAAAAAATTGGGTGGTAAGGTTGAAAGAGAGAGTGAATCCAACGCCAAGCACTTTGAGCATGGGGGCAAAACTAGAAGACATGTTTGAAAGACTTTTGGTGACCACAAAAAAGGTACTTGGGGTTTGGAATGCTGATATGGCTTAACCGTTCCCCAATAGAAGACCTTGATAGATAAGACACCAGAGAAAAAAATTCAACTTAGGATCGAACAAAGGATTACAAGCCCAGCTGGAGATGTTGAAGCCGGGTGGAAGGAGAGGAGTGAAAATTCCAGCGGGTGTTAAGCTTATCAATACCAAGAGAAGTGGGAGGAAACAAACAATAGCTGATCCCAAAATCATAATTCAGTAATGGAATATCCACATTCCATCTCATATCTTTCCACCAGAAATAGGTGGTTGGAGCCCAAGTTTATGCAACATGACATCAGAAAAAGAGACTTAATTCTCATAATAGATGGGAGATCAATAGTTTACACTTTCTTAAGAAAAAAAGTCTTTCTAACCTAGTTTTCTATTGGTATAACCTATTTCCTTTAATAATTGAAGTGATTTTCATTTATAGTGGGAGTTTGATCAAATTGAGTATATATTACATAATTTATTATTAGATGATCAATTGTCTTTAAATCATAAATTTGCACTAATTTAATTTAACTTATTTTTATGTTAATATTGAAAGAGGGCACAAATATCTCCGTAATGGCATGAAAATTGATGAAGTTGCACCAAACGATAACACAAAATTTCTCTAAGTAATTAGCAAGCAATAAAGAACTCAAGGAACTTGTGAATGCTAGAAGGAAAAATGGTCAACTCATGCTCATAGATCAAAAAGGAGAAAGTACATATGGGGAGTGTTGTGTAACTCCCATGCTCGGACTCATCATACCTCTATAAGTATAAATGAGTTACAATTCAGAAATGGAATGTAACTCTTGTATGAAATATGACACATGACGTATATGACAAGTTTGACAGATTCCATAATAGAATTTGTTATATGTCATATAACTCCTAAAAAACCTGTGACTCACCTAAGTGAGATGACTCAACATGTGTGAGGTGGAAATAACCTTTGAAATAAACTAATATATGGTAAAATAAACCATCACACCAACACCCCCTTCATCAAATCTTAAGATGAGGTATGGCAATTCAGAGAGAGAAAGATGACTCCCCTAGACAAACTAAGAAAGATGCATCATATGGGTCTCGAAAATAAGGCCTGATGAGGTACTCATATACAAACAAAAATATTTCTAGAAGAAGAAGAGGAGAAGAGGGCTTGAAATCATGAAGTAGATGTGCGACTATAATAGACCTCACCCAAGTAGAGACTCGCAACTTGTGAAAAAACTTAGCTTCAGTGAAGTGTTTGGTAAAGATGTCCGCATGACCCGATCTCAAGTCCGAAAATCTGCAAATCAATGATATGTCCATGAATCGAGTCCCAAATTAATTTCATGTGTATCTCAATGTGCTTCATTCGCTGATGTTGAGTGGATTTCTACATATGGATATAGTGTTAAGGTCGTCACAATAGATTATGGTAGGCAACCAAAGCTCGAATACCAAACTCTATCGAATCCTTGTAACCAAATTGCTTCCATGGAAGTGTTGATCGCTCCCTTGTATTATGCCTTTGTAAAAGATATATCAATCATGTTCTACTTCTTTCTTGACCAATGAGATAGGACCTTAACCAAGAGAGCAAGATTATATCCAAAGGTATACTTTCGATGATCGAGATCACCAACCCAATCAAAATACATGTACCCAACTAAATCAATATTTTCCCTCCCGAGTAATAAATGTCATCAGTGTAGGTACCTATAACATAGTGAAGGATCTGCTTCGCTTCTTTCTAATGTAGCTCATGAGGCTCTGCATGAATCTAAACATAATGTCAAAAAAATGAAATATCTAGTCTGGTATGAGTTAGGTAGATCAAACTCCCCAACCGGTGATAAAGGGTGTCATTGACTAAGGAATGGAGCATTCGGATACTAAGCTGAATCTAGAGAGGAAGGGAGTGGGAGATGGCTTACAATCAGCCATGTTAAACTTAACAAGCAAATCAAGGGCATACTTAGGTTGAGAAATGATGATCCCGAGTCAGACTAAGTGATATGAATCCCAAGGAAGTAATGAAGCAAACCCAAGTTGATCATGAATTTTTCTTTGGTAGTCTTGAAAAAATCAATGATCGAGGAAGATTTGCATATAATCAACAAGTCATCGACATACAAAACTAAGATAAGCATGGACTCATCTTTCCGCAAAATGTAAACATTTGGGTCAGAGTGACACCTAGTGAACCTGGAAGTAAGAAGAAAGGAGTCCATCTTGGCATACCAAGCCCGAGGGGCTTGTTTGAGGCCATAGATAGAATTCTTAAGTTTACAAACAAGGGATGAATCTTGGACATAACTTGGCGGTTGTTCTATATAGATTTCTTTCTTTAAGCTAGCATGAAGGAATGAACTCTTAACATCCATTTGGTGGACATATCATATGTTAGCAAAAGCTATGGCTAGGGTTTTCAAATAAAATTCATCTTGGTGACGGGAGTAAAGTTCTCTAAGTAATCAACCCTAGGAACCTAGGAGAAACTCTTAGCTACGAGTCGCGCTTTGTAATTTTGAAATTCCCATCGGCACCATACTTGGTTCAATATATACACCTACACCAAACTATATTTCTTCCCTTAGGAAGAGGGTGGGATCCCAAGTATGATTCTTAGCTACGAGTCACGCCTTGTAATTTTTGACATTCCCATCGGCACCATACTTGGTTTGATATATCCACCTACACCAAACCATTTTTCTTCCCTTAGGAAGAGGGGTGAGATCCCAAGTATGATTCTTCATGAGAGAGGAATATTCCTCTTCCATAGTAAAATCCCACTCAGGAATCCCATTAGCCTCCCAAAAAGACTATGGGTCAAAAGCAGAGGTGAAGAAGGCATGGGGCCAAGTGAACTCTGAATGAGTTCGTCTCTCATCTAAAGGATCCCTTATCAAATTTACAGTAGTTTGCAAGGTCTACCTAGCCTAACGAGGTCCAGGAGGAGAGTATGGATCAAAATATGTCGACTCATTACTAAAATGAGAGGGTACATGGTCCTCGGCATCACTATTGTCATAATTGTTATATTTCGAGAGAGGGAGGTGTGGGAGGATCAACAAGATCATCCAAAAAGTTTGAATCATGGTCAGAAAGGGGCAGAGTGACCTCTGTGGGTGGAGAAGTGGAAGTAGAAGACGACTCTTGGAATTTCACACTTCTCTTAATATAGAGATGATGAGTGGTGGGGTTCAAAATTCTATAACCCTTCACACCTTCGGGATACCTAACGAAGATACAAGGATTGGATTTTAGTTCTAAGGCCTTTTGTTTCTTCTTGGGAATCCGCACCATGACATTTGAACCGAAAAACACGAAAGTTATCAACATCAGGTTTGCATCCATACAAAGCCTCAAAGGGTGTCATTCATTTTATTGTTTTGGGTGGAATGCTGTCATGAATGTAACAAGCATGATTCATAGCTTCATCCCAATACTACAGAGGAAGGGATTTTGAATGAACCATGCAAGTGGCCATCTTCTTAAGAGTTTCATTCTTCCTTTTTGTAACTCCATTTTGCTAAGGGAAATAAACAACTGTACGCTATAAATAAATCCCTTTAGAGGTGCAAAAATCATCAAACTTATTACTCACATACTCACCTCCATTTTCAATTCTAAGAACCTTGATAGACCTTTGGATTGTTTCTTAGTGAGAGCCTTGAAGTCTTGAAACTAGTCGAAGACTTTAGATTTATGTTTGATAAAATAAACCCACGTATAATGTGGAAATTCATCAATAAAGGTAAATATATAAAGATCCCTAGTGAATGAAGGAGATGAAAAAGGGCCAAAATTTTCACTATGAACAAGATATAAGGGATCGAGACTCTCAGGATTTTCCCTTCCAAAATTTCTCTTTGGGATGTTTTCCGAGGGCATAACCCTCACAAAGACCTTTCAAAAAAGCTGACATGAGTGAACCCGTTGTCCATCTCATGTTGGCTCAATTGTTCAAGGTAACGAAAGTTTAAATGACCAAAATGTTCATGGCATAGCTTACTAACCTCATATGCATGAGTAAGAAATGTTGTTATGAACTCGTGTCCTACCCTTATCTTTGCATTATTAGTTTTTATGGACACATACCATGAACATATTTGAATTATCTCACATGTATGAGAAGTAATAGTGTTAGAATATAATTAGTATATAAGTAAGTGTTGAGGCAAATAAAGGAATCTACGAATATCATTGTATTGAGCTTTCTCAAAGGAGGTTTCCCCCTCGAAGTGGCATGTGATCTAAAAGTTATTTGAGTTATTTTCCAAAGTTTATTTCATTGTTCATTTATTTTATGAGTTCATAAATATGTGCAGAAGCATCCTCACATCTGGTATCATAGCACTTTCTCTACCTTACGAGATAGATTTTACATAATTATTTTCTCTAAATAGGGTTTCTTGAGAGTTAAATCATTTCCGAAATATTTTCTTTGCATGTTTTTTTACCCGTTTATTGCAAGTTTGGATAAGAGTAAATACTCATTTGCATAACTGTGGGAAGTACTTGGGCATAAGCCCTAAAACTCATTTTGAGGAGTACCAAAAAAACCCTAAAGTATTTGACCCATTGAAAGGACCTTCCAGCGAAAATGGGCGACACATCCCGATTGACTAGTTTCTACCCATGAGGTAAACTAAGATTTACATGTGGTAATGGCCCGATCCTAGTTGATTAATGGGTAGGTCCATGACTAAAAAAATTATGGGAACGGTACTCATGCATATAGTATTGGTAGCTAGAGAGAATCCTTAAAACCCTTGGGCATACCAACCGATGGGCCATATTCAACATAACAATTCAGCGAGAAAACTATCGAGCAGTCATAGTTGAGAATGGTTAGTAACCACACACTTACAGACAAGCTATTGGAAAAAACAAAAAAATGGCTGTCGAATTTCCCAAAAAATCCTAGAAAGGAAGGAATTTTTTTATGTGTTTTATCATATCATTCATTTTACAGTTCCGTTGACTCTCAAATGTTCCTGGAACACCTAAAATTCCATTTTGCACATTTCTTTCCTTAAGGGTCCATATCCAAATTCCACTTTTATTAGCTATAAAAATCAAGTTTTTTATTTTTTCAGGTTTTTCCATTACTTGTTTAGTTTTCCTCCAATTACTTTGAAAATTTTCCACATTGTTGCTCTTTGTTTTCTACCCCTTTTTTCCCTCTTATGAAAAAATTCCCGAGTTTTCCATTATGGTTCCAAAATTGCAACTACATTCGTCAATCCTAAATATGAGGTGATAAAAAATAATAAAAGTTCATTTACCCCTTCGATGTCCTATCCTTCTCTTTGCATTATTAGTTGATATGAACGCATATGCTTTGTAAGTTGTGTTGTGAGCATATTTGAATCATCCCACATACATGGGAATTATTAGTTGTCAAAACACTATTATTATATAAGTAATTGTTGAGGCCAATGAAGGTATCCACAAATATTATTATATTGATCTTTCTCAAAGGAGGTTACCCCATCGAAGTGGCTTGTGATCTAAAATTTATTTTGAGTTATTTTCCAAAGTTTATTTCATTGTTCTTTTATTTTTTGAGTTCATAAATATGTGCAGAAGGATTCTCACAAAGCCAGTTGGAGAAAATTTAGATGAAAAATGGGAAAAAATGTAAAACTGAGCCTGGTGATCTGCCTTTACCTCAGGCACTATAGTCTCACTATGAAGCTCTCTGATGATCACTAAGTTAGGGTTAACTTCACCTCGTATCCCTTGACCAATATGGGTGATTTGGTAAACAGGTAGTATGTTAGTGGAGAGATTGGGAACACTTACAACATTGTTAAAGGTTCCACCATCTACTTCTATCGATCCACTACCAAAGAATCGCCACAAATGTTTCATCACCTGGAGTGATTTGGGACATACCACACGGTTCAGTGTTGGAAAACATAGCATGTGAGGAACCCATGTGGTGCGAGGAACCGAAATCTATAACCTATTTCTATGATAGAGAAACTCTTGCTACAAGGGATTTACCTCTCTTCTTCTCATATTTTGTTTCCTTTGCCTTAGAATACTCAGGTTTCGGAGCATTTTACTTGATAGACTCAGGAACACCTATATTATGCTTCTCAAGTAAATGAGTAAGGTGGTCAATTTGTTTTCTCATGTATTGATGCTCTTCATGTCCTAACTTCTTGCAATAGGAACACTTATACTTCTCCTTCTTTGTTTTAGGCTCAGAAGTAGAGGAAGAAGTGTTTGTGTTGGGTTTGGATTGAGTGGACTTAACTTCTTTCTTATTTTGGTATTTTTCTCTATTTTTTTCTCTTGTTTCTTCTCCTTTCCTTTACCATTACTTTATATTAGGGAATGTGACTTGGACTTGATTTCTCTTATTTGAATTAACTTGTCATGTTCTCAAATGAGTTGGGATAAAAATTTGTCAAATGAGGGCATCTTCTAAGTTGTCCCTAGAGCTTTTTTTGTTGTGTGAAAGGTAGAAACGAAGATAGAGTATTCAGTGCCAAGCTTAGATAGAAGGGATAAGATCGGTTGGGAATCCTTCTTATCAACTACATATGCTTTCAACATCAGTCTCATGTGTAAATATTTAGAGAAGAAGGCATGTAGGTTATCAAATTTGTTAGGAGTTAAACCTAGGATTTTGTTCTCCAAATCTTAAGTTCTCATATCATCTTTTTTTCCTAACATGCCATCAAGAGTTTTCTACGATCCATCAGGTGTTGTGGAAGACTCAATGTGAAAGAGAATCGCAGAAGAAATGGACATACAAACATGACCTTGAAGCGCCTTGTGAGGGGTCAAGATATTCCATGATTTCACTTGTGAAATTAGGGGCATGTTGTGGACACAACAACATGACTCATACCTATTGAGTGATGGTTTCAGATAGAATAAACAATGAACTATATCTATATACCAAGGTGAATGATCAAGGTGAAATTATGATTTTATGTTTGTATGTTGATAATTTGATGTTTACAAGAAATTTTCGGTTGAGTAATTTAAATCATTAATAAACAAATAGTTTGAGATGACATATTTATGTTTAATGAAATGTTTTCTTGGCATTGAAGTAAGTAAAAGAAGTGAAAGGAATTTTCATTCATCAATCCAAGTATCCTAGTGATGTTTTGAAGAGGTTAAGGATGTTGAATTACAAAGCGGCACATGTACTTGTGGTTTCATATTTGAAATTGAGCAAGGAGGATAAGAGAAACTATGTCAATATGAAATTGTATAAAATATTAGTTGGAAATTTGAAGTAATTTATGGTAACAAGGTTTGGCATAATGTATGTAGTGATTCTAACTTCAAAGTTCTTGGAAACTCCAAAATATTTACATTGGCAAGAAGGAAAATAATTTTGAGATACATAAGTGGAACATAGGCATCCTATATACAAAATAATATGAATTCAAGCTAATTGGGTATACATAAAGTGATTTTGCAAGAAACATTGATGATATAAATATCACTTTAGGATATGTTTATCATTTTGTTTCAAGAGAAGTGTCACGGGATTCCTAAAAACAACCCATTGTAACTCTTTCATCGGAAGAAGTATAATATGTAGTAGTTATGTTTTCGACATGTCAAGTAGTTTGGATGAGAGGAATTTTTCAAATTTGAAGCAAGAGAAAGAAGGAACAAAAATATATTTTTGATGATAATTCAGCAATAACATTATCAAAGAACCAAGTTTTTCAACAAGGAACAAGTACACTGATACATGATATCATTTCATCATATATCTAGTCAACAATGGAAAAATGTACATGGAATTGTGTAGGTCTAAAGACCAATATGTTGATATATTCGCAAAGCCATTAGCTAAGGAGATAATTTTTTTGAGTATCTAAGAGAAAGGTTGAGAGTTGTTGATCAATATAAAGTAAATTTTAAGTGAGAGTGTTAGAAATATAGTCTTGTATTCATCTAAAACATTCATACATGCATACACATTATGAAAGTTTATTCTTAGAACTAGGAATTAGAAATAGGAAAATATTTAGGATAAAAATAGGAATATTAGATTTAGAAAAGTATTCTTAAGATGGGATTTGATAAACAATACATACATACATACATATGCTTGTAGTCTCTCTGTTTTATTAAGATAGACGAGATACATAGTACAAAGCATTCGGAGAAGAATTTCAAAAATAAATTTGTGTATTTAGTTTACATTTTGTATACATAGAAAATATTTGTGTATGAAATATTTGTATACATAGTACAAGGCATACATGCTTGTAGAAAATATTTTGTGTATGAAATTTCAAAACTAAATTTGTGTATTTAGTTCACATTTTGTATACATAGAAATTTGAGGTACCATATCTCATACCTTCTTCATGGAGGAGTGACTAATTATCTTGAGATTTAATATCAAGAAATATTTGGAGAAGAAATTTCTAGAAGCACTACCCATGTATTAGAAAATCTTGATGTTTCGAGGTTCATCTACTGAGACTTATTATCGAAGAGAGATATTTTATTTGCATATAGATGTTTGTTACAATATAAACAAAATATTACAATGTATTACCTTCCACATTCCCAATTACGGTAAGATATTTATTTTTCATTAG